>OZ010607.1:51336743-51589243 GCA_963932145.1 Acanthosepion lycidas | reverse complement strand
AATCTGATACCTTCAAGTTGTCCATTTGTCAAATTACCCAGCATTCCCCTGTGTGTTGTATTGGCCATTTCACACATCTTTTTAAAAAAAATCACTCCACCAGGAAAAAAAAGTCTCATTAATTATATTTATTATTTTTATGAGAAAATTAATTCATGTCATAAATTTCATGAATTCTTTGCTAACACCTCATAGTTTTTTCATTTATAGCCTAAAAAAAAAAAAAAAAATAACCTGACTTTTCTGGATTATAGACAGAAATTATCAGCTTTGTACACTAAGTGAAAAATCATTTGATATGAAAAATGTTAAATGTTTCTTGTCATGTTTATATTTGTTTTTTTATTAGTTTTTCAATCATCCTGTAGTGAAGACTCTTAACAAGCAAGGATGCTACATTCAATTTCAGAATAGACATTCACTGGTCAAACTTCATGAGATATTTGTAGAAAATCATCAAGTCATTCAATAGCTAAATCTGAAACCTAATTTTCTTACTGCCCCAAAATGATTGGCTGTTAACATTTCTAAAGAACCAATCAGTGGCCTTTATTTGAGTGCTTGGTTTTATTCCGTCTTTAATTCAAGATTGGCGCTCTTCTTAGCAATCTGCTCTGGAGCAATCTATAAATACTCAATGCTTTCAATAGACGCCTCACCTCACTCTCTGCTCTGTAAATCTGGCGGTAAAGACTATTTTTGATGGCTCATTCGCATGCTAGATCCTGAGCATAAAGAGTTCTAGAATTTTCCCTTTTTGAATATGAACAAGGAAAACAGCAATTTCTGTTTGTCTTTCATTTCTTCCTTAATATCTCTTTGCACAAGTTCCAAGCGTGCAAATAAAAAAGAAAGTTATTCAATTCAGAGTTTTGTTCTTATTTTTAATTATTATTAATTCTTTTTTTTAATATCTCTATGGAATTATATTTTAAAATTAAGTTTGAACAGATTAAATATTTGAAGGCAAATTTGAACTAATGAAATCAAAATTATTATTATTATTATTATTATTATTTACAGGAAAAAAATCCTTACAGTATTTAAAGTTATCATGGAAATCAATTCTTTGGAGATGTCCAAAATAAAACAAAGAGTCTTTGGAGATAAAAATCTAAATTATGGAACTATTATCAAGGAGTGGTTCGGTAATACACAGTCTAATCTGGGAAGTATATAATTTGATGTCAGAAGATATATTTTTATTTAATTTCCATTGACGTTACATGTTTCCATTTTTCTCTTAAGGCATTAAAAAGTAAAATCTACTCAAGAATACAAAATTCTGTAGAAACATCTAGAAATCAAAGGATGTAAAAAAAACAAAACCCATTTCAGTTTTTGCAACTCTAAAACCTAATCTAAAAGAGAAATAAAAGGAAACTATATTTTATATGGTCATCTTTATGCAAACCAATTGACCTTAGCCATGCTGATAATATCAAGGAACAATACAATCCCATATTACATGACAGCATAAAAGAACCATATTCTTTACTTGATAAAGACACATTCTATACAGTGACGGGTTTGAAGAAGCTGTATGTGTTATATTTGTCAAGATGTCTGTTAATGTATCTTCTGTCAGAGATCAGAGGGTTTGTTTTTTTTATTTTTTTATCTCAAAACCATAAAACAAATTGTAATGTCATTCATCATATTTAAGAGCTTCTGGATTCATCTTGTGTCAAGTCAACAAAGCTGCCATCTTTGTTCTTTCAAAAATCCTAACCAAAAAGCTACATATTACTTAGCATTGTGTTTCCGTCATAGTTTCTTTTTTGGCTTTTTAAACAGTCTTAAAAAAAACTTGGTACAAACTTCTTTACAGAAGCAGATATTAATTTAACTTCAATCAAGTTTGGAACAAGGACATGCACTTTTTGAAATTCCTTCAGAAAATTATATAGAACAGATTCCTCCGAGATTAATTTGACAACTGTTAAATAATCTACCATTCAAAACATTCAACCAATGACTAAAAACTCAATATTGGAACATAAGATAAATTTGTTACAAACAAACCGACAAAAGTAAATATAGCAACTAGAAGGTAAAGAATTCTGATTAACTTTGTTTGTCTGTGAGTACTTATGATATCATGAATTTTATTATCACATAAATTTTACCCTCAGACTATCTGTCATTAAGCTTGAGCATAAGAAGAGGATTTAAAAGAAGCTCCAGCTTTAGCGTACATTGAGGTTTAAAACACGGCTTTAGTAGAGATTGTAGAAATCAATAAAACCGAAAAGAACAAAATCCAAAGTTATTTTTATACAAACATTGAAAAGAAAAAACATTACCTCTACACTATTCTTTCCCTGCCAATTTTTTTAATGTTTGTACTTTGCTGATTTTACAGACTTTACAAGTACATAAATGTAGAAACTACTACAATCTAAAGTCTGCACGTGAAAGAGATATACTTTGGCTTGATTGCCTGTAGAAATCGGCAAAGGCAAAACAGCTTCCACAGACTGGATTATTTTGTTAATATATCAATGTTTATCCATGACAAGGAGGTGGCTGAAAGGTTCTCAGGCCAATCCACTTCCTAAAATCTGACCAAATGACTATGCATCAGAATTTGCTTTACTTATTAGGAGGTGAAAATCATTTCAAAATCTGACCAAATATTTGCATTTTAGGGTTGATTTGGTCATCAATCATGTGAGCCAAGAACTTTTCAACACCTCCAAATATTGAGGGAAAGTTAACAAAGATAAATCAATAATAATCTTGTATTTAACCAAATATTAATATGTTTACATGTTTATAGGAGGACAGTTCATTAAAACAACTGCAAGCAAAATATTTACAGAAAAGACAGAGGGAAGCCAAAATGTGACAGAAATACCTCCCATATATAATGCTAATGTCTTACATTATGTAAGAGGTATTTTGGGGGGTTATATGTGGGAGGTATTTCTATCTCATTCTGGATTACAGATGCTTGTTTGGATTTTGTTGAAAGTTTCAGTGTATATAGCAGGATCCCCACACCAGATGTGGTAGCAAAATTCAATATGCAGATCAGTGGTAGATTTATAAATGTGCGTGATGGAAAAAATGTCTGGCACAGTGAACTAACTTTCCTAGCAGCAGACCCAGCAAATTGATTCAACCAGTCCATTTCATATCAGTGGGAGACTTAACCTCATTGGAGGCAAGCTTACAACTATTATGAGCAAACACAAAGAGGTGTCTGTTATGATCCGAACTACCATATTGGCATAACTGGAAGATGTGATTCTTGTGGATTATAGATGCTGAATAAGCAGGAGTGAACCAAGGAGAAGACGAAGGTTCCTCTGGTATTTTCATGGTGGCATGAAAGCATCAATGCTGGTTTTCACCCAAGAAGAAGACTCAGTGGCACAATTTTCAATGGGAAGATTAAAGATTTCACTCCAAGAGGTATTGTGAAGAAAATCAAAAAAATGAATCCCAATCAGTGTATTGGTAACAAAATGTTTTTCTTGTGAATAGGGGTTTCTTACCTAATAGACGAATGAAAAGAAATATCTACAGACACTACTGCATGATCTGAATTGCTAACAGGACAGAATGGCAATGTCAACAAGATCCCTGAGAAGAGGTAAGGAATGTACCAAGTAAAGAAGCATGTCTGTCAGGATTTCTAGGGAAAATGAGTTGAGAAATTTACTATTTGAGTAAGAAATTGAACAGGTAAAAAATCCAATGCCTGGATACCAAATATTAGAATGAAGCCACTTGACATGATAAGCACTGAAGTTGACAAATACAAAGATATTTGCAGACAAATCTGGAGAGAGAGAGAGCCATTTATAAACTGTCAGATATTCTATCTAACAAGCAACAGTCCTGAGAAGAGAAATGATGAAAGGAGAAGAGATAACTAACAGAGTTTAATAGTTTAAATCAAAAGAATGTATAAGAACAATCCGAAGGCAAGGGAATTTTCTCCTGACAATTCCCTTGTCATTGGAAGGTTTTCCTGAACACAGACACCAAGGCCATGCATGTGTACTCTAGAATCCTTTGGATAAAGATGGCTAGGTTGAGGAGTTTAAGTTACTTTCACAGAGTGTCAGGATGTCTGGAGAACATTTCAAGAGAAAGGATTCTACACTACACAAATTTGTATGATACCACAAATGTTGAAAAGAGAAAGGTTGTGGAGTATTGGTGGTTATTTTTGTAACACAGTTTACTTTTATTTTTGTTAATTGTTGTAATCATAGAAAATAGTTTTAGAGTGAAAAAGGTCAAGAATAACAATCACTGTCCATTGTCTAAGGCAATAAAAGCCAGGTGGAAGCTGGCCAAGATTACAGCATAGTGTAGCCTCAGGGTTGCATACTGGAACTGCTTGCAGAGGCATCTATCCATGTGTAACATGGAACGGTAAATACCCTGATATTATGCAATTCTTGACCAGACTAGCCGCTCTAAGTATTAGCAAAGAGTTCAGGCTTCTTGCTATCAGTTGGGATGCACCACAGATCAGGCATATTATCAAGAAGTTACCTGCTTCTATTAAAGCCACAGAAGAGGGAACCGGAAACATTATCTTAATCCAGAAACTAGGAATAAACCTTAACTCCTGTTCAAAACACAAAAAGAGAAACAAGTATGAAGTGGGTGATAAGCAAACTTATCTACTCATATAGAAATAAAAAAGAGGGAGAGAGAAAACAAAGAAAAAGGTAAATAAAATCTCTGAGTGGAATTGGAGTGTTTTGAAGTATAGAAGTAAACTAAGGATACATGGGATTTGAGTACATGTATTTAGGTAGGGAATGGCTGGTAAATAATTAACTGCTAAGTTGCAGTACCTTTTAAACAAAGCAAAACAAAATGAGAGCAAAATTAAATTATCCTTATTACCAACAATTTTTTTAAATCACAATGGTCACACCAAATAAGGTAAGTAAATAAATACATATGCACACATATATACACACCCACACACATTTATTTACATGAACATATCAGTAAGTTTGTAGAAGTAGTATTTACTTTACACCATTATTTTAACATAATCTCATTCCTTGGCAACACACTAAACCTGACACTTCCCAATTGATCACATAAATAAAACATATAGTGAAAATTTCAGATCAAAATTCAGATTATAATTGTAACCAGCCATGGATTTATTTATCCACCCTCATATGAAAGTATATGTTATTATGCCTTTAATATGGTATGTATATAGAAATTTCATATGTGTGCATATTAACATACAATGGTAAATATATTCTAGAAGTTGTAAGTGGGCATAAAACCCACTTGTGTCAATTTTGTTTCCTTTAAGTGTTTCACATGTCATGTCTCTTGGAGGGGGGGGGGTGAATCTCAACATTACCATAAGTGGTATGGTGGTGTGGGGGTGGGGTCGCTAAGAAACATATTTGTGGCACTTGTAGTAAAAGTAGCCAAACCGATTTGAGTGAGTACAGCATGAAATGACAAGAAAAACATTTCATTGTTCGTGACTTTTAATGTCACAGGCAGGAGGCCGAGTACAGAATAGAAATGGTTGCTGGGATGACAATGAGAATCACAATGGAAGACCTGTATAGACAAACTATATGCCTCCATTTTTGGACAAGAGAAAATAAAAGGAAGAAAGAAAATTCAGAAAGGTGAAAAATGAGAAAAATAGAAAATCTGTAGAGAGAGAAAATAAAAAGAAGGAATGATAAAGAATATAAACAAAGGAAGAGATAAAAGTGGGAGGAATGAAAAAAAAGAAAAGTTAAAAAAAAAAAATTGCGGAAAAAAGGGAAAGAAAAGGAAAAAAAGAAAAAAGGGAAAGAAAAGGAAAAAAAGAAAAAAGGGAAAGAAAAGGAAAAAAAGAAAAAAGGGAAAGAAAAGGAAAAAAAGAAAAAAGGGAAAGAAAAGGAAAAAAAGAAAAAAGGGAAAGAAAAGGAAAAAAAGAAAAAAGGGAAAGAAAAGGAAAAAAAGAAAAAAGGGAAAGAAAAGGAAAAAAAGAAAAAAGGGAAAGAAAAGGAAAAAAAGAAAAAAGGGAAAGAAAAGGAAAAAAAGAAAAAAGGGAAAGAAAAGGAAAAAAAGAAAAAAGGGAAAGAAAAGGAAAAAAAGAAAAAAGGGAAAGAAAAGGAAAAAAAAAAAAGGGAAAAAATTATTTTTTTTAAATTAAAAAAAGCACAGTTAAAAAAAGAAGGAAAGTTTAAAAAATGAAAGAAAAGATAAGCAAGAAAGAAAGAGCAAAGTAAAATAAAAATTAGTGATGGAAAGTGAAAGGAAGAAAAATGAGAAGAAAAAATGTAAAGAAAAATTGAAGGAAAAAGAAAACTAGTATGAATGAGAGGAAAATGTTATGTAGAAAATAGAAGCAAAATGAAGAAAGACTGAAAGCAATGGTCAAGCAGAAAGAAAAAGATGGATGATCACAATAAGAACTGGGAGATGAAAAGAGTAAAAATCAAGATCAAAAGAAAAAAAAGACATTAAAAATATTCTCGGTAATTTAATAAAGGCATTGGTAATGTAAGAAGAGGAACACATTTGAAAATTAAAAGTAACTATTTACATGTAAAGCAATAATAACACAAGCTGGAATTGTAAATGTTGAACCTTGACTATAATATTTAATTGGAGGCAGCATTGGGAATTCTTTTAGTAGTAACTTTCAAAGAAATTGTTCAAAATAAAACAGACAAATAATCATAATACATAGTTCTTAATACATGCATTAATTTTATATGCACAGACTTATTAATATAAATAAATAGAAGATTAAATGAGAAGCTGATGAAAAGTTCTTGGCCCAACCAAGAAGCCCTTCCAGATAAATAAACATATGTGGCTCAATAAGGTCAGTTTGGCAAATGAATTTCGAGCTGAAGTTGTTACAATAAAATGTTTGATGCATAGGATTAATATCCACCATTGAATTAAGTGCATTAACAAAAAGATTATGTTGAAAAAAAAAAAGTGTATGTGTTCGGGGGACATTATACACAACTTTTCTAAGTTCCTTTATACTTTACCATCCAACATACAAACACACACACACATATATATATATATATATATATATATATATATATATATATATATATATATATATCTCATTAGTACAAATAAAATTCGTCACTTAGCAGATTTCTGTTGTAAAGTATCATATATTGAGTGCTGGTAGTAATAAAACAGAGCTCAATGTATAATAACAGAGCTAAAATTTATATACTAACAATAAATATACATTTTGTTTCTTGCTGGTAGCACAACTCAGTTTCATGTACGATACAATCATCAGGTGCAGATTGAAAACTGACTGTTGTAAAATTGAAAATAGGGATAGTTATACTGTACTATTATTTTCCTTATTTTCCCCTTCATAAATAAATGGACAGCTCTGCTATCATAATATGGTATAAATATTAATTTTGCAATGTTAGTTTTTAAACAGCACCTGACGAATATATTGCGTATGAAACTCAGAGTTGTGTTACCAGTGAGGAACAAAATATATATTTATTATTAGTGTGTGTTTATATATATATATATATATATATATATATATATATATATATATATTAGGTTGGTGCAAAAATAATGACGTAATAATGTCGTTTTTTGACATATTTTTTAACGTCAAAAAACGACATTATTACGTCATTATTTTTGCACCAACCTTATATATATATATATATATATATATATATATATATATATATATTAGTTGCATTGATGTGAGTTTGTGACCCTGGGTTTCATGCTCTTTGTGATCATCAGTCAAAAGTTTGTCTGACGATAGTAAAGGGTGTGAAACCCAGGGTCACAATCTCGCATCAACACAACTAAATATGTTAGCTCTGTCACTGATATTGAGCACTTTCCAATGAGTACCATGCATACATAATATATAATTAATATATATAAAAATTGCATATATTTATATACATACATATACGTGTGTGTATGTGTGTGTATGGATGGCTAACTACTCGTATCCAAGGATGCCCGTCTACTAGGGCAGCTAGACAATCCCTGTTACAGACACCTGCTCGGGCACATTTGTGTTTGTTCAACACCTACAGAGCCCACCTGTGGCTTATACTGCAATGATGCTGAACAGACTATAGTTACAGTTTCTGGGAGAGAGCGTATTATCTAGCATAATTATCAGTACGAACAAGTTCAGCATGTTCAAACCCTTGGGCAAAATGATTTGTGACTTTCTCCTAGCACAAAACATCTATGGCTGCCAAAGAGGTCTTCCTACCCAATTTCATTTACAAAGCTTGGGTCAACTCGTGGTATGGTTTTGAGGTACTTTCCAAAGGTGGCACATGCTGAGATTGCCTCCTCCAAACTGATAACATCAAGAAGACATCTTCCTGACAAACTGACCATAGTGTGATTCAAGCCTGGGTCTCATAGTCAGATAGCAAACATTCTAACCACTTGCCCATATATATATATATATATATATATATATATATATATATATATATAATTACTCCAAATGTTATTTTTATATATAAACATGTTTTGGGTTGAAACCCTTTGTTTTTATTTTAAATGGTGCAAAATAGTGGCCGGCAAATTTGAGAGTGCTGGTAAAGAAAATGTGCTCTTTGGCAGGGTTTGAACTTGTGTCCCTTATTCAAACTAAACCAGAGAGTGAAGGCAGAAAAAAAGTTCCATTCACTGAGGTTTTTAAAAATGATTTCTATAGATAAAAATATTGGCTAAACTTTAATATCCATTTCTCCATGAGTGACCTTTTTTTTACCGGCAGAAGGCTTTAATTTCTGAATATTCTATCTCTGTCTACAGGTTTGTTGGGGTCTGGTGGAGTGTAATGTAGACATCCATAAATACACACCGACTTTGCAAATGGCTTGGTCAGGGTTGGGAGATGAAAGTCAGCAAGAAATCTCTTAACTCAAAAGTAATGAAGATATAATGGTGCTGCAGGCTCTTGGCAAAGAAAGAATGAAAATCTCTTTGTCAAGCCAGAACAGATTTTCACTCTGATACAACTGATATGTTGAACAGCAGTGGCATTAATGGAGTTTGACAGTGATTAGAAGTTTTCTATACTTATTTCTATAATCATTTATGTGCATTGAATTACATACATTAAAGCAGCTATATCTATTGTCCTGCGTATGATGATAAACTACATCCAGCAGCCAGACTTCTTATTGGGTGACTGGCAGTTTTGAGGTATGCAGAACCACCTCTTAATTGTTGTTGTTCCCAGGTCCACTCTAAACCAGGGTAGTAGCACCTGTTAGGGTCCCAGCCATGACCAAATGCTGAACCCATCAAGCAAAAGTCAAAACACTAGGAAAGTATAAAAACACCAGCAATACATTTTTAAAGCAAAATGACCAGCAACATATTTTGTAGTAGGTTTGTTTTTTTGTCTTTTTTAATCAATTCACCCCAATCAAGGTGATGACACCACTAAGATGCAAGAGGCTACTGGAAAGAAAAGAAAATGAACAGCAAGCAAGGGATAAACCTCTACTCCAGTTTGAACGACCAGGGAAGAGTTTTATATTTATGAGAGTCAGATTACACTAGAAATGGAGTCTTGCAGCCACAGCTAGCCTGGAACAGTTCAATCCTCACTTTCTGGCCTTGATAGAGTTCAAAATTATTTATCTAGTCTTCTTGGGAAAAAACTTATTTTCCACTCTACAACCTCTTGCCACAAGGGCAATATTGCTGCTCTATTGCTATTTTTAGATGAACTCCATTCTTTAATTCCACCAATTCAGACAATTACAGCAAGGACATGCCATGTTATGTCCAAACTCAAATCATCCTGATTTTCTCTATGTACCAAATGAAAAAATAAGTTCCTCTCAGATAGTTTCCCACATCCAAGAAAAAGCACTTTGTGGAACAGACATCCATATAGTTGCTTTTCACTTCAATCTTGATCTTTTTCAAGTCATGGTTGAATCATTTTCTATCCTACTTATTATAATAACTACTTCCTGCTACCTTCTCTTTATCCACATCACACACATCATTCATTATTATCATTTTGATTGTAACCCTCTACATTGAGTGGCTTAAGTCTAGCATCAGATGAAATTAAGAAGGAAGAAAAAAGAAGAAAGAAAAAGAAGAAAGAAAAGGAAAGACAAAAAAAGGAAAGACAAAAAAAGGAAAGACAAAAAAAGGAAAGACAAAAAAAGGAAAGACAAAAAAAGGAAAGACAAAAAAAGGAAAGACAAAAAAAGGAAAGACAAAAAAAGGAAAGACAAAAAAAGGAAAGACAAAAAAAGGAAAGACAAAAAAAGGAAAGACAAAAAAAGGAAAGACAAAAAAAGGAAAGACAAAAAAAGGAAAAAGAAAGACAAAAAAATTAAAAGAAAGACAAAAAAGGAAAAAGAAAGACAAAAAAGGAAAAAGAAAGACAAAAAAGGAAAAAGAAAGACAAAAAAGGAAAAAGAAAGACAAAAAAGGAAAAAGAAAGACAAAAAAGGAAAAAGAAAGACAAAAAAGGAAAAAGAAAGACAAAAAAGAAAAGACAAAAAGAAAAAAAAGACAAAAAGAAAAAAAAGACAAAAAGAAAAAAAGACAAAAAGAAAAAAAGACAAAGAAAAAAAAGACAAAGAAAAAAAAGACAAAGAAAAAAAAGACAAAGAAAAAAAAGAAAGACAAAAAGAAAAAAAAGACAAAGAAAAAAAGAAAGACAAAAAGAAAAAAGACAAAAAGAAAAAAAGAAAAAAAAGAAAAGAAAAAAGAAAAAAAGAAAAAAGAAAAAAAGAAAAAAGAAAAAAAGAAAAAAGAAAAAAAGAAAAAAGAAAGACAAAGAAAAAGACAAAAAAAGAAAGACAAAGAAAAAGACAAAAAAAGAAAGACAAAGAAAAAGACAAAAAAAGAAAGACAAAGAAAAAGACAAAAAAAGAAAGACAAAGAAAAAGACAAAAAAAGAAAGACAAAGAAAAAGACAAAAAAAGAAAGACAAAGAAAAAGACAAAAAAAGAAAGACAAAGAAAAAGACAAAAAAAGAAAGACAAAGAAAAAGACAAAGAAAGAAAGACAAAGAAAAAGACAAAGAAAGAAAGACAAAGAAAAAGACAAAGAAAGAAAGACAAAGAAAAAGACAAAGAAAGAAAGACAAAGAAAAAGACAAAGAAAGACAAAGAAAAAGACAAAGAAAGAAAGACAGACAAAGAAAAAGACAAAGAAAGAAAGACAAAGAAAAAGACAAAGAAAGAAAGACAAAGAAAAAGACAAAGAAAGAAAGACAAAGAAAAAGACAAAGAAAGAAAGACAAAGAAAAAGACAAAGAAAGAAAGACAAAGAAAAAGACAAAGAAAGAAAGACAAAGAAAAAGACAAAGAAAGAAAGACAAAGAAAGAAAGACAAAGAAAGAAAGACAAAGAAAGAAAGACAAAGAAAGAAAGACAAAGAAAGAAAGACAAAGAAAGAAAGACAAAGAAAAAGACAAAGAAAGAAAGACAAAGAAAAAGACAAAGAAAAAGACAAAGAAAGAAAGACAAAGAAAAAGACAAAGAAAGACAAAGAAAAAGACAAAGAAAAAGACAAAGAAAGACAAAGAAAGAAAGACAAAGAAAAAGACAAAGAAAGAAAGACAAAGAAAAAGACAAAGAAAGAAAGACAAAGAAAAAGACAAAAAAAGAAAGACAAAGAAAAAGACAAAAAAGAAAGACAAAGAAAAAGACAAAAAGAAAGACAAAGAAAAAGACAAAGAAAGAAAGACAAAGAAAAAGACAAAAAAAGAAAGAAAAAGACAAAAAAAGAAAGAAAGAAAAAGACAAAAAAAGAAAGAAAGAAAAAGACAAAAAAAGAAAGAAAGAAAAAGACAAAAAAAGAAAGAAAGAAAAAGACAAAAAAAGAAAGAAAGAAAAAGACAAAAAAAGAAAGAAAGAAAAAGACAAAAAAGAAAGAAAGAAAAAGACAAAAAAAGAAAGAAAGAAAAAGACAAAAAAAGAAAGAAAGAAACAGACAAAAAAGAAAGAAAGAAACAGACAAAAAAAGAAAGAAAGAAAAAGACAAAAAAAGAAAGAAAGAAAAAGACAAAAAAAGAAAAAGAAAAAGACAAAAAAAGAAAGAAAGAAAAAGACAAAAAAAAGAAAAAGAAAAAGACAAAAAAAAGAAAGAAAAAGACAAAAATGAATGAAAGAAAAAGACAAAAAAGAAAGAAAGAAAAAGACAAAAAAGAAAGAAAGAAAAAGACAAAAAAAGAAAGAAAGAAAGAAAAAAGAAAGAAAGATGAAAAAAAGAAAAAAAGAAAAAGAGAAAAAAGAAAGAAAAAGAGAAAAAAAGAATACAAAAGAAGAAGAATACAAGGGAAGAAGAAAAAAAAAGAAACAGATAGCTCACCAGAATTTAGTACATTTATCAAAGAAGAGCATCTTTCTTTTTCCAGACATTATTGAAACTAGATGATAAATAAAAACTAACAGTTTCTTTTATTTTGACAAGAACCTGGTGGTAATTTTAGTGCACATTTAATGTAACAACTAAAAGAAAATTCCTGGAGCAAAAATCATGCTTTTTGCAATCCACCCGTGTTGTACAAGACACGAGATGAATTGAAGCATTCTCAAATACTTTTGGAACCATTCTAACTGTGGAATTGACATTTCAATAAAAGGGAGAAAAAAAATAAAGAACACTCACTGTTATGGCTTCATCATACATCTGTCGGGCAATTGAATCTTTTTTACCAGTGTAGATCCAAACCTTGAGTAGATACTCATAAAAACTGTCACCCATGGCACCAACAGAAAAATGGTCTGAAGAAAAGAAAAGCCAATTAAAATTTGGTTTCAATTAGATAAACTCTAAATGAAAAAGGCAAGACAATGTGATTTTATACATGTCAAAAAAAGTAACCTTCATTATTAAAGAAAACATTCAATACGTGCGTGTATATATATATATATATATATATATACACACACACACACACAAAGTGTGGTTAAAAAATAATGGGACTGGTTTCACAAAGAATTTATTTAAATTCCAAACAGCAAAATACATGGTTTCCCTTTCAAAGTAATCCCGCTCAAGTCTAATGCACTTTTCCATCCTTCATTGCCATACTTATATGCACTGTTGGAAGGATTGTTCTTGGACCTCTTCAGCTCTGTCATTGTGGCCCTCTTGATGACCTCCATGCTCTCAAAATTGGTTGCCTTGATCTTGGGGAGATAAAAATAGAAAATTACATGGCACAAGATCAGGTGAGCCGAGAGGTTGTTCCAGTATGGTGATGTTCTTCTTAGCGAGGAAATGCTGGATGATCAGAGCATTGGGGGTAGGTGCATTGTTGTGTTGATGCAGCCACGATTTAGCCTACTACAATTCTTGCATGTGAAAAAAAAATGAAATGGTAGCAGAAAGTTAAGATTACAGTTGTATCCCAAGATATTATGCTAGATGATAAAACAATCTATTTATTCCTCTTTCTGCCATATCTCAAAAAGAACATCCAGTCCTGTTACTTTTCAGCCAGACCTTGTGCGTGTCTGTGTGTGTGTGTATATATATATATATATATATATATATATATATATAAACTATTACATTGGAAAATGCAAGTTAACACAATAAAAGTCCATATTTGTTTCAACATCTAAAGACACCCCATCAGGTGGTCAGCGATGGTGGTTAACCACCTGATGAGACGTTTTTATGCATTTTTGTCATGGTAACTCGCATGTTCCAATGTAACAGTTTATAATAAATATTTATTGCTCTACTCTTGCACTGAGCCCTTTTTTAAATTAATGTTATGAACTTTTGAATTTATATTCTTTTTCATTCTTTGTATGTATATATATATATATATATATATATAAATATATATATATATATATATATATATATATATATACACACACACACATATATATATATATATATATATATATATATATATTAAAAAGAAAGATACCGCAAACGTTTTTGGTTGTAATGTAGATTTTTTTTTTTTAAATATTATGCTTTATTTTCTGTAACTACACGTGTTTCTGGTCTCACAACCATCATCAGGCAAAGTGTGGAGATTTCCACATATTATTAAAAATAATTAATTTTTTCTCCTTTATGTTTTTCAATGTTAAATATTCTCAATATGAGACATTCTCTTTTTTTTGTGCGTCCGAATGTCTTTCTTGAACTCCAAGTTCAAGAAAAACATTCGGATTACTAACACACAAAAAAACACACATAAATATTTCTTTAGCAACATCTGCTAGCTCTGCTAGTTTATAAATAAAATTATACCAAAATTATCTGAAACTGATTTGATAAGTTATGTTAAAAATCAACAACTAATAATTAACAACAATGATCAGCAAGTCATCTATTTTAATAGAGAATGTATGAATCTGTTTTTTAATGAAGATAAGCTTCATTTGCAGAAAAAATCTATTTAATTAACAAATTCAGATCATTCATAATTAATTCTGATAATGCAGCCAATCAGTAAAATCAAATATTTTGTTATAGACATACAAACGCATCAGTTAAATGTGTGCATTTGAATTTCAGATGGAATCTAGAACAAAATGTTTAAATGTTTTCCCTTCTTTTAACTCCAGGAACAATTTGGTGCCTTTACTCTAATTAAATTGAAATATCTACTTTCAGTGCCTTTTTAAATCAATATTTGTGGCATAAGATTTAAAATTTGTGACGTAAGAGGAAAACTTACGCTGACCCCACTTCCCATTACGAGGGTTCAAGTAAATCGGGTAGAGACCCTGGGGACGTTCAAGTTGCCGAAGGGTATCTCTGATCTTCAAGACCTAGAAAAAAAAAAAAAAAGAAAAAGATTTTAAACATGTAAACATGATAATACAGGTGTTCTTTTACTATATTACAGTTGATTACTTATAGTGATTTTCCAAGCATGGCTTAGATGTGGTACAAGGCCGAAAGTATGGGGAACCCAGTGAGTCGTAATTGTCAAGCTTGTTAACCATTACACCGCCTCGAGGTGCCCCAGTTGATTACTTATATTAATGGGATTTCTACACAGATTTGTGGTTTTGCAGAGATTTATTTTCCAGAATGTATCTTCTCCAAAAACTGTTTTCATGCTGTTGACACATTTTGGCTGATCCCTTCTTGAGCCTTCAGTAAGTGCAAAAAAAGCTATGAGAAAAACAAAATTTGAAACTGGTGCATATTAAGTAGCAATGAAAGCACTGTATATAGAAACAATGTGCAGTAATTGGTTAGGGTTAAGTGTAATTGGCAAAAAAGTTTCTAATAAACAACAAAAAAAAAAAAAAAAAAAAAAAACGGAGAAAAAGAACAGGGCAAAATAATACTAAACAAACATTTTATATATATATATATATATATACACACACACACACTAGACAAACAAGTAATAAGGTAAAAGTTCATAAAGTAAGAATTGTGTTCACATGCAAAAGACATACAGTCAAGTGAGTGTAGCGATCTGACTTCAAAATGAGAAAGAATGAAAATATGTTGAATGAAATTGAGAAACAGTTCCATTTTTAATGGTTACGAAGAAACAAACAAGAAATTAGAGTTCATGATGCTGTATATGAAAATGGTGAATGTTTATTTGAATTTAAACTACTACAAAACAAATAATTTTTGTTAAATTGGTATAATTTTTTTGTTTTTTAAAATGGATATCATTTCTGCTAAAGTTCTCATTCTATTAAAGATACAAGCCTCAAAGTGATTGTACCAACATTGCAGAAGCTAATTTTATTGTTAAAAAATGATGGTTGCAGAAATTGAAGTGGCATTTCACACTATGTAAAGATTATGGATGAGTCTGTTCTAACCTAATCTGTTGAATGCAAGAAAAAAAAGATAAAGAGAGGGACATCATTCTGAACAGGTTTTTTTTTTTTTAGACAACATTACTTAGTAAAGAAGGTAAACTCAGCTTGGGCAGTTGTTTGTTCAATGCCTGGAGATGGAGAAAATGTTGAGGAAGGATGAAGCCAGAAAAAGAAAAGTTGGAAAATGTGAGGTGCCAAATAATTTGTAGAGTTCAACAAAAAAATTCACGTAACGAAGTGAAAGAAAAGAGTTGATGACGAATCATGGACACTTACAACAAGTTTATGGAAAAGCAGCCACAGCAATTTCAAATTAAAATGTCACTGAAAAAGATTGTTTCATTGTTTTTAATTTTAGATGCTCCCTTACTAGTGAACGTAGTTAATTTTCGTTTAAGTTTCTGAGATACTCACAATTAATAAGTATTGACTGAATATTCAGTAGAGTACTTTGGTAATGGCATTTGTAATATTAGCTGTTTCCTTATAAGGAAACATTTGGTGATGTTTCTGAGCAAGCAGCCAGGACTACTTTCGGTTGAAATTTATAAAATCTTTGTCTTAAAACAATTTTTCAAGAAAATAGGTTTCTCAAGTCCAGTAGCTGTTATTGCTCTAAACAGTATTGATGGAGGTTTCTTTCCTTGCCTTTTATTTGAAAGTCTGGAATGTCCGTATCTTGATTATGACATTATTTTCTCTTCAAGTTACATGTGATATCCATTTTAGTTGTTGCTGTTGTTGAATGTTGTCAAGTGATATGTTTTTTGCTATTTGGTAAAGTTCTTTGTGATTCCGTAGCACCAGGCCACAAGGTTAAAAAAAGTGTGGTCTTCTCTTGCTCAAAACCATTTTTAACTATCTTAGAAATTTGTTGCATACAGCTGAAAGTTTCAATATTTCTGAATGGGTTTGGTGTCATGCATGACATCCTTATGTAAGTCTCAATACTAAAACCATTTATAATGGATTCTTATAATAAAACCATTTACAATACAGGAATTTTTACAAGCAGCCAAAACAATTTTTCAAGAAAATATATTTCTCAACTCCAGTAACTTTTCTTGCCAAGACCCAGGGTCTTCACTTGCTTAAAGCCATTTTTAACCATTGATCTTAAAAATCAGTTGCATACAGCTGACAGTTTAGATATTTCTGAACAGGTCTGGCACCATTTATTTAAATAAAAGATAAAATTTTAAATCTTTTAAATTGTATTTATTAGAATTGTTGCTTTAGGATTTAGGTATCATTTGGGTGAAAGTAGTAGCATTTGTAAAATTTCAGGTTTTTCTATGACCAACAACTAGGAAAGGAAATCACCACATCTCTTTCAGGCTGATGGCACTCATGAGAGTTGTCTTCATAAGGTAAGATATCAAAACAGATTCTACTTGCAAGGGGTTAAAGGGTATTAAAATCAAGCAAAAGAGGAAATATATTATCATGTACTTTATTATGGTAATAAATCCAAAAGAATGATATTTCATAAACCAATCCACTTTCAGCAGTAATGGCAGGAATTAAGATGTAGACACAGACTTGCAGTTCATCTCAGAGGAGTGTGTGCTCATTTGCTGAAATTGCATATGTGTGATGTTCAGAAAATTGCCAAAATCTTTGAACCTCCTACAAACTACTATCAAATATGGTGTTTTCAATGGACTTTATTATTATTATTATTATTATTTTTAATCATTAGGTGATAATGCCACTAAAATACAAGGGGTTACTGGGAGTGAAATAGAATGAGAAGACTTTAGAAGGAACTGGAAAACCAATCTTAAACAGAAAACAAGGGATAAACCTCTACTCCTGCTCAATAGATGGGGAAGGCTACCAGGCTATAGGCGAACATATCTACTCCTATCTGGATTGCATTCAGAAAAAATATATATATCTTGGCTGGATATTCCATACGAGAAGATAACAGATTTGATAAATTTGATGCTTTAAAGAGTAAAATCTTTAAAATTCTAAACTTTTAATTTAATATTCTTTATTGCTTTGATAGAAGAACACTTTCTTGTTTAAAAATAGAAATTTTTACTTTAATCATATCTCTATATTCTGGTATGCATAAAAGATGGTGTTGAAAGGTTTTGAACTCAACCCACCTCCCCAAATCAGTAATACTGATTTTTGGAGGTGGGCTTGTTTGAGAACTTTTCAGCACCCATTGTACAAATACAGGATGTGATGGATAAATTGTTGCCATTTTTATTTTTAATTTCATGTGTGTGCATTGTTTGTTTTTGATTTTGTTGATTGCACAGTACAGTAGAGTCAATTGGGCACTGTCTGTGAGAAAAAGAGCACCATGATGCAATTCATTCCAACAGAAATTTGTAAACAGCATGTTGTACTGCTTGGCATTTGCACCAGAAGCTCTAATACAAACATTTCAGACTGTTTGGGTGTCAATCTGTGGATACTGCAGAGGATTCAGAAAGAGTTGGATGATATATACGATATATCCAGCCAATATCTTGGTGTTTGGAGTGATCACTAGTGATGGCAACATTATGCCTCCATTCATCTTCCCACAGGGACCCAGACTCAATACAGAGGGCCTGCATCAAGTGCCTTGAGGAGGTAGTGCTGCCCTCAGTCAAGAAGGTGGCAACCATGTCACAGAAGCAGAAGAACCCAGTCATGGCTGTCAGACAATTTCTGCAACCACATCACCGCTATTTCCCCAGACTGCAACCCCTTTAATTGTGGGGGGCAGTTGAGCAAGAAACCAACAAAACTCCTTGTAACACCAACTGAAGGCAAGGATTATGGCATTATTCACCAAGTCTATCCAGGAGAGATGCAGGAGATTTTGAAGACACCTGGTGGCCATGGTTGAAGCCAATAGTGGTATTATTGAATAAATTTACTCTTTAGTATTTGAAGATATTTTTGTATAAATTTGCTAAATATATCCGTTAAACTAAGATGTCAGTGTTATTTTCATTTTTGCATAATTTAGATGGCAATTTATCCATCACAGCCTGTAAATGGGCATTTCTTTTAGTTAGTCATTGTAAAGTGATGTATATTTCTTCAAAAGCCTGGAAATTAATTGTATCTTATTTCCTTATGCTAAAAGTAACTGCCATTTTGTAATGACATTTCAAACAGACCTTTTGTTGAGAATGATTCTTTTGGCACTATCAATTTTCAAAATCATCATTAAAAGGAAATATTCCTGGGGAATTTTTCTTTTTTTCTTTTTCTCTTTAAATCTTTTAATTTATTACTTTAAATATTTTATCCTGAGGCATCCTAACTATGAAAAAGTTGTCAGTGGCTAAATACTGGGTACTTATTTCAACTCTGTTGATCATCTAGTGTAAACTCTAATTGCTGAATGACATAGGTAAAGTTATTTTATGATCCAATCTTATAATTCTACATGTCCCTCCCTTAGTTAGTATGGCCATTATGCCATACTAACAACAATAATGGACTAATCCATTTTGATCGAGCGGAAAGACTGGAAAAGATATATCAGAGATGCTATTTAGTTTCAGTAAGAAAATCAAAGAAAGATAGAAGGGACAATAAGACAATGTTTTAGTGAAATGGAAAAGTTGTCAATTTCAAATCTTTTCATTTGTACCACCTTACTTCTTTAAATAATGACCAGCATTCATACTTTTGATTGTTACTGCAATATTAAAAGTTATTAAGCTCATATATTTAATAATGTGAGAGAGAAATTTCTCCAGATATTTTATTGTAGAACTCACTATGAACTTAGTCAGTCATAGAATTAAGAATTAGAAGAAAATTAAAGTAGGAAGACCATGATATTTTCATGGTTATTTTCAGTAAAATATTAAGAGGCATAATATAACTGCTGATGATTTTATTATTGTAGAATGTAAAAAAATTCATATCACAAACCTTTTTGTGAACAGTAATTTGCAACAATGAGTCAGTCAGTTATGTGCCATGCATAATATATGCTTAGGCAATCATGTAACTTTCAATACATGACTGATGAGGCAGATTTTTTTCCTGCAGTAGGTTGCCATTTCTTTGTGCAGTAGACCAGTTGCCATCCAAGGTTATAGAACCCAGTCTATACTGCTATTTACCCATAGCTGGGGGGAGAAGAAGTGGATTCATACCTTTCCCAAGGGTATTAGCATGTAAGTGAATGTAATGAATTCGACTGGAATTTGAATTCTGCTCTCCAATTCCTTAATCCAAGCTGTTATCCATTACTCCAGCATGCCTCCCGTAGAGATAAAAATTGTCAATGGGCTGCAGGAAATGCCACATGCCCTTACTGGGTAGTTATAAAAAAGCATGTCTATAATTGGATCATATATGTTTCAACACTGTAGGAAAATAGACCAGAAATCCCTTGCCCTAAGCCCACGAGCATAATCCGTTTTTCCCTGACAGAAGCCCCAACACATTGTCTTGAGATTCAATTGGCAGCCTGATAAAGAAAAAGATTTTGCTGATTATTTTGAATGCTCAGGAATCTCTGTCATTTGGCAAACACAAATTACAGTTCTATTAAAAGGTACAGTGGGTGGGAGGTGGGGGTGCAGAAATGTATCAAAGGGTAGTCTTGGCCACAGAGACAAATGATAGGTGCCTACAGGTCTGTGGCTTCCATCTCAAAGCAGAAGGTGCCAGAAACCTGGCAGTAATTCAAATACATAAGCAAGTTGCAAATATTGAGTGACAAAAAAAAAAAAAAAAGTAATAAAAAGGTAAGTCAAGAGAAGGTTAAATAAATATTTAAGAAAGAAAAAATGGACTAAAAGAGAGAGAAAGAAAAGGAAAATGAAAAAGAGATGGAGAGTAGAAATAATTTGCTGTTAGTGTTGTTTAAGCAAACAAGAAAGTTTTATAATTATGGATGAAGCTTACTCATTTACTTTTATATGTGATGGCTTTTTACATCTGAAATTTACACAAAAACATACATTGAATATATAAGTGGATGTCAAAAAAAATCTGACATCTAAATGTGTGCATGTATCTGCCACCTAGGACAATATAATAGTTTCTAAGATTACTTTGCTCACCACAATGTGGGGGAGTAATGGCAAACAATCTCAGAAACTATCACCAGCAAATAAGTGCTCAATCCTCACCAGGTCCCATCATATATAGAGATAGATAAGAATTAATAAATAGGGAACAAGTAGGAAAACTGAATTTAAGTATTCTTATTTAAATTAAATATTAGTTTGGTGCAAAAATAATGACGTAATAATGTCGTTTTTTGACATTACGTCAAAAAATGACATTATTACGTCATTATTTTTGCACCAACCTAATAAATGGGTTCAAATGTAACTATGGTCGATTTGCCAGGGAGGTGATT
Organism: Acanthosepion lycidas; assembly: GCA_963932145.1. Lineage (NCBI taxonomy): Eukaryota > Metazoa > Mollusca > Cephalopoda > Sepiida > Sepiidae > Acanthosepion > Acanthosepion lycidas. Next base: position 51,568,108 of record OZ010607.1, on the reverse strand, counting down.
TTCTGATCACTGTGTTCAGCACCTTTGGAAAGTGCACAAAAACCATAGCACAGGTTAATCTAAGCCTTTTGAGTAAAATTGGGTAAACGGAACTGTTTGGAAGTCATCAATAAGTCAAAAGTTATCAAGGGTTTGAACATACTAGCATTGTTCAAAGTGCTGATCATGACAGATTATAGTCTCTCTCTCACAAACTATAACTAATGTCCGCTCAGCATAATTGCACTATAAACTGCAAAGGGTCAGTGTTTTTATTGAACAAACACAAATGTGCATGAGCAGGTGTCTGTGATAGAGATTGGTTAGCCACCATAGCAGACAAGTATATTTGGAAAACAGAGTAGCCAACTGTTATTATATACATATATATATATATATATATACACACACACACACAAGTTTTGCTTAGTTAATGTTCGATTTAATTTTTCTTGTATTCTTATAATTTTCTTCTTTTCTGGGCATAAATTATGCAGAAATCTGCCCAAATGTTTTGTATACCTGAGTGCTGTCAGTGATAATTTTAGTCATTAGATGATTTTATTTTTACTTTTAACTGAATATATGGATTATTTTCTGTATGTATCTAGAGTTATAGGAATGTTTTATTTTCCAAACACAGTCTGCACATTGCCAGCATTGTTCATAGTTGATATTGAGTGTTGGCTTTTGTTTTGTTTTTTTTTTTATTAATAATGTTTCCATTACTTTTAGCCTTTTTTTTTTTACAAGTGGATGAGGCAATTGTATTTATATTAACAACAAGTATGATACTGATAGGGTTTAGTAGGCCTCCATGCGTATTTAAATGAGTTCCATGTCAGTTGATTTTAATGAAGCTTCTATAAAAGAGGGATTCCTGCCCAAATACACTATATATATATATATATATATATATATATATATATAAAATAAATAAAATTGACTTATCACTGTAATTACAAAGAATGCATGTTTAAAAAACATCTTCCAGAAACATTGATTAAATATGTGCGTGTGTGTGTGTGTGTGTGCATACACATTTATATATTCACATATATGCGCACTCTCTTTGTTTCTCTCTCTCAAACAATATCAAAGTGATGTGAGGTAATATTTTAACCAAATTGCGTTGAAGCTACAAGCATTATCTGATATGACAAAAATTTGAGAACTGAATAATTATCAATAAATGGATTGTCAATAAAATTGAAACACTCAACATAGGAAACAAAAATAGAATGCATAGTAGGGATAAAATTGTTTTATCATTCCCACTTTGGCTTTGTTTCAAATATCACTTGGGCTCATAACTTCAATGTAATTTGGGATTTGTTTTCAGTGTACCGAGGAGAAATTAGAGGAAAAAGAAAAATGTCGTCAGGTTTTGAAAAATAAAAATTAATACATTTTCAAAAAATGGGTTAATTTCTTCAGGTCTTGTCCAAGGAGAATATTGTACAAGAGAGAAAGACTTCCAAATAAATTTCCATTTTGAAGTGGTGTGAAAAATTACATTGAAAATCAATACTGATATACTGATGAAGCATAAAAGTGGCCCAAATCAGGGGTTTTAATTTTGGAATTTAAAGCTTTTGAATTATCAGGACAATAACCATCTGACATCAATGAGTGTTCAAATTTTTTTTTGGGGGGGGGGGGGCTAAATTGTTATTACAACTGCAATTAGCATTTGCAACTTGGGAAAGAGACCAATTTCATATTTCATAAATAGAATTGAACAAGCCTGAAAAATAATGGAATGTCATTGAGAGATGGGAAAAGAGAGCAAAAGAGAGCAAGGAGTTTGATGAATGAAATAAGATTTGACAGAAAAAGAAATAATAAATTTCTATCATCACTGCTAGTCTTATAAAAAGACTTTATAGAAAGATGGGGAGAGAGAGAGAAAGAGAGACAAAGAAATACAGAAACAAAGCACTTGAAAATGCTAAGCGAAAGAGTGATAAGCTAGGAAATAGAGAAAGAAGAGAGAGCAATAGATTTGGGAAAAAGAAATGAACTAAAAAAAGTCACAGTGAGAGAGAGGAACAAACGAAGAAACAGAGAAAGAGAGAGGAACAAACGAAGAAACAGAGAGAGAGAGAGGAACAAACACAGAGAGAGAGAGGAACAAACAGAGAGAGAGAGAGGAACAAACAGAGAGAGAGAGAGGAACAAACGAAGACAGAGAGAGAGGAACAAACGAAGACAGAGAGAGAGGAACAAACGAAGACACAGAGAGAGAGGAACAAACGAAGACACAGAGAGAGAGAGGAACAAACGAAGACACAGAGAGAGAGAGGAACAAACGAAGACACAGAGAGAGAGAGGAACAAACGAAGACACAGAGAGAGAGAGGAACAAACGAAGACACAGAGAGAGAGAGGAACAAACGAAGACACAGAGAGAGAGAGAGGAACAAACGAAGACACAGAGAGAGAGAGAGGAACAAACGAAGACACAGAGAGAGAGAGAGGAACAAACGAAGACACAGAGAGAGAGAGAGGAACAAACGAAGACACAGAGAGAGAGAGAGGAACAAACGAAGACACAGAGAGAGAGAGAGAGGAACAAACGAAGACACAGAGAGAGAGAGGAACAAACGAAGACACAGAGAGAGAGAGGAACAAACGAAGACACAGAGAGAGAGGAACAAGTGAAGACACAGAGAGAGAGGAACAAGTGAAGACACAGAGAGAGAGAGGAACAAACGAAGACACAGAGAGAGAGAGGAGCAAACGAAGACACAGAGAGAGAGAGGAACAAACGAAGACACAGAGAGAGAGAGGAGCAAACGAAGACACAGAGAGAGAGAGGAGCAAACGAAGACACAGAGAGAGAGAGAGGAACAAACGAAGACACAGAGAGAGAGAGGAACAAGCGAAGACACAGAGAGAGAGAGGAACAAGCGAAGACACAGAGAGAGAGAGAGGAACAAGCGAAGACACAGAGAGAGAGAGAGGAACAAGCGAAGACACAGAGAGAGAGGAGCCAACAAAGACCCTGAGAGAGGTGACAACGAGGACACAAAGAGAGGTGACAACGAGGACACAAAGAGAGGTGACAACGAGGACACAAAGAGAGGTGACAACGAGGACACAAAGAGAGGTGACAACGAGGACACAAAGAGAGGTGACAACGAGGACACAAAGAGAGGTGACAACGAGGACACAAAGAGAGGTGACAACGAGGACACAAAGAGTGGTGACAACAAAGACAGAAAGAGAAAAGAGGAAATATAAAATCAAAGTAGTCAAGTCTTAGTGGCAGAAAAGGAAACCTGTTTAAAGTGACCGGATTTAGAAAATTTTCACTACTTTCAGAAGAAGATGGAATTATGAAGTCACTGGAATATGGCAATAAAGACAATGTAAATAGTGTAAATAATTTCAATACCTCATCTCAGCAATATAGATAGATATTAATTTGTTAAAAAAGAAGAAAATAGCTGTCTAGACATGTATCCACCAAATGTTTCTAAAAATAACTATTGAGTGACTCATTCATGAGCTCGCAAATGGCTTCTTACTCGCATTCGTTTTGGCAACAAATAGGCACATGCAACATACAGGTTCAGTGTTACCCCCAGGTGGAATGTTTCTGGTATGGGAATGAAGATGTTTTTTTTAAACCAACACAGACCATGTTAGTTTTAGTTACTAGTTAATTTCAGCTAGAGTATCCTTTGGCTATGGCACTTTATATGGTTAAAAAAAACTTCCTCTAGAGAGAAAAACTTGAATGCACTAGACAGATGGGGGAAATTCTAGGTCAGAAATGTCCCTCGGTTTTCTTGCATCACTTCCGATGCATACACACACATGTGGTACTTATATGAGTTATTGATTGTATTCATTACTTAGTTTAGATCACACTCATGGCTTTTCACTATTTGAGTTTATGCAACATTTCATGTTTCTTTAGAAAGATTTCTCTCAGCACAAATTATTTCTGACCAACTTTAGGGATCTGTCATTGTTTATAAAAGTCATGACAGATAAAACAGTGACCGCATCTCAAAGTCCAGTGTGACAAGGAGAAGTCAGGATAGACGTTTCAATAATTGTTTAGATGTTGTCTTTTTTTTAAATACAACTATAAATATTCTAATGTGTCAGACGTGAACAAACAAAGAAAGGCCCAAATACCAAGCGTTGCAGTTGAACAAACTGAAATAGAGAAGCAATAAGCATATTAATTGTACTCATGACACACCTTTTTTTCATAGACAGGATTTCCACTTATATTGGTAAGGTAGATGAATTCCAAGTGAACAGAACCAAATTCCGCAAGGATAGAACAGCCTCCAGATGCCCATCCCCAATTACGGGTGCTGCCACTGAAATAAAAAGAAAGAAAGAAGGTTATAAGGAGATACAATCCTAGGAGATTTACAAGGTTACCAAATTTTGGTAAAATATTTACCTTCTGTGAAGTTAAGTATTTCCAATTTTTTTCCACCTTAATAATTAAGATAATTGTTTTTGTTTAATTGTTTCAATGAACAGAAACAATTACTCAGAAAGTGGCATCAAGATTCTTGTATAAAAGATGATTTTGTCAATGATATACTCATATAGACACCAAGAAAATATATTCTCACCATATATTCCTTTCCTTGTGTTTAGCTGATTTTCCTTTAAATTTATATATCAGGTGAATTTTTATGAGAGTCCTGTTGTGTGGATGTTAAAAACAAGCAATAGATTTACTCATACTGGCAAAGATATTTTTTATATATGGACACAAATTTTAAGAGAGAAATTCCTCCATTAATAACAAGCATTAAAAATAATGTTAAATCTAATGTTAAATGAAAAAATGTAATTGTCACCTTCTGTTTTCTTCAATGATGTTCTTTTATTGTCTTTTCTCCTCACTAAAGTCTTCCCATTCTCTTTCACTCCCAGATACCCTTTGCATCTTATTGGCATTATCAACTTGCTTGGGGGTGAGATAATTAAAAAAAAAAATGTCCATTTTGTAACATTTTTTTATAGTCTTTCATCCTCCTGACTATTTCTTGATATATAATAAATGTCATTGAAATGATGATGATGCCATTAAGTTTGAAAGACACTAATTTTGAATTCTATTTTTATTTATTTTATCTTCAAGTATCACTTTCAGTTTTGGAGTGTTATTAGGTCAGTGGCTGTCAGATAAAGTTGAAAAGGTATTGTGTGCTGACATAATAGACAAACAAAAGAATGAAGCAAAAACGAGATAGAGATTTTTATTCTCTCTGGAACATTTTCATGTAGAGAGAGTTTTGAGGATAATTTCTGAAAGAAAATGCCAACTTGAGGAATTTACTTAAACATCTCTGTAAAGAGTGAAAGATGAACTTAATCTGTTGGTGAATTAGCAAGAATGTGATGCATATAGCCTAAGCCATGTGCAGCTACTGCATGGAGTACTAATTTTGGCATCCTATCTTGATCTCGGCCTGCAGTGAAAGACAGCTAGAATCTTCAGATTTGCTGCATGCATGCTCCCAGTTTTTTTTCCCAAAAGCTGAATAGGGGTTATTACCACCAATCAGGTTATTGATGCTTATGTGTCAAGCTAAAAGATTTCATGCCTGCTCAGAAATTTCTACTGACTTAAACCATTTCTATTGTTATGCAAATGAAATGGGAATTGTAATCATTTCTCAACTTTATTCAAACATCAAAAAGAAAAAATTCCAACCAAGGAAAAATATTAAAAAAAAAAAAAAAAAAAAAAAAAAAAAAAAAAAGAGAAAAAAAAAAAGGGATTTAGGCCCATTTACAAAGAGAAAAGAAACAAGGATTTTCCCGCACAATCCTTAAAAGAAACTAAAGATGTTCCTTGAAGTCTTCAGTTAATGCCTAGATATGTGTCATTAATTTTTTGAGGAGCCCCCATAAAAACTGATATTTCTATATTTCTTATCTTTATCCCAGATAATTCACAAATTTGATCCCCTCCTGGAGTAGCAGCCGATTACCAATCAACCGAAAGTAGGACAGGGAAAATGAGGAGATGCATAGATATTTAATTCATTGTCTTCTTAATTACTTCTATGGCTAATAACAGCAAATGGCTGCCATAATCATTGAAACTTACAACCTACACATTTCTCAACTAAATGATGTCTTTGAAACAAAATTTATCAAGGATTTGGTGGAAGAAAAGGTGTGACAAAAGTAATTTCTTTTTCTTCTTTTGCAATGCCAATAAGAATTACATTAATGAAGGTAGACTTTCATAATCGTGACTTGATAAGAATCAGCAAAAAAAAAAAACAAACTATTCAACAAGAGACAGATACGTCAACATCTACTTTGGCTACTTCAATTGTGCTGCTATCTTACTGCTAGATATTTGAATCATTTTATAACTATTTGTATTGTATCAGCATAGAGTATTTCAGGACACAGACAATCAGGTCTCTCCACAGAACTTGAACTTGGCTCGCCAACCACCCTTTCACACCAGACTAGCCCAGCATTTGAACTTGGCTTGCTGATTCTCCTTTATGCACCAATAACCATTACATTACCGATACATACTACAGTGTGAAAGAACTAACAAGAATCATCTTTAATATACACTTACTTATTTAAACTGGTGCCTTCATTGTGATTGTTGTCACTTTGTTTGATTAATTGTATTCTATCTTCTTCAGGTGACTGTTATATTTGGTAGCAATAACGTGAAGAAGGCCAAAAGTGAAAATAGGTGTAATGATGTGATATAACAATCAAGTTGAGAACTAATATTTTCTCATCTCAGAAAATCCCACAAAAAAAATGTCTCCACTTACTGGCTCCTGACATTGTGCCTGACTAATGCGTAGTACTGAGCCTAACTGCTAAAGCACAAGATATAGAGAATTTTTTTTCTTAAAATTTAAAGAAATGGTTTGGTTTATTTTGTTTTATGGCATATAAACCTCAATGAGATATTTAATGTTAACAAAATTTTTGGGAGAGCTTCGTATGTATTCTTTGTAAGAAATCAGTTGACATATTTTTGTAAAGATGGTCGAGAGTCAAATACATTGCCGGTAATATTTTTTTTTTCAAAAATTTATTGCTGATATTTTTTACTATTTCTACACTTTCATAGTCTTTTGACCCCAGTTTGCAGGGTTAACTATTTGCCCATATCTGGGACCCTAAAAGGTGCCATCACCCCAGGTAAGAGTGGACCTGGGAACAACAGCAATTAAGTGGTACTTCCATTCTCCTCAAAACTGCCTCATCAGAGGCCTTGCTGCCAGATGTAGTTTATCATCAACTGAAAAATAAATCTTGATATGAAGATATATCAGAATGCTTTCTATAGTTTGGCATCAGAGTAATAAACCGACAACCTAAATTCTTTTACGCTACTTTAGAAACATAGAAGGTAGATAAATAGAAGAACTATTTACAGGCAAGCCAGAAACCTATCAAAGACCTCCACTTGTCACAAATATATTGGAATTTAAAGACATTCTTTTGTCTTGCATCAACACAATTTCAGTCCCTCAACATTTTATGATTACCAAAACTTTCATATGAAAAGCACTTTGTATAAACATCACCACTGGTAGAATTCCATCAACCACACAACATTCACTAAATATATTGCAATGAAGATTGTACTTTAAATACACAATTTAAAAGTTATTTAGAGACTTGTATGCACTAATAAACATCACTGTTAGCTCGTTATTATGTTACAAAGTTACTTTGTTTAATATTGCAACACAAGTGGCCTGGGTTCTAATTAATTAAGCATTTTCACCTGAAGGTGAAAAGCCTCACCTGGCAGATTCTCTTCATTCACTGTTAGAATGCAAGTTTATTAATTCAAAACTACTTCCACTCAACCCTGTTCAACACCTACAACAGGATCACACTTGTCCGATATCCCACTAGGTATCAGTTCTTGTAGCTTTAAGTAAGAGATCAAGTGATTTTGACTCTTGTCTGTCAGTTAAATAATGCTGCTGGGATCAAAAGACTTTGAAGTTTAGAAAACTCAAAATTAACTAACTTTTGAAGACACAACAATGTAGCAAGTCATGGCTATTAGACAATTTATACACAAATTGGAAAGGCTCAAATTCAAAATGAGATATTTGGTTAATGAAAAGACTGCAGTAAATTCTGTTAATAAATACAGTAAAGTGAGCATATGGCTAAGTAGTTAGAATATTTGCATTACAAGTCGGTTCAAATCTCACCAGTGTCAATTTGTCTGGGAGGTGACTTGATGTTATCGGCCTCAAGAGGGAATTGCAGTGTGTGGAAAGTGCATGAAAATCATACCACGAATTGACCCAAGCCTTGTGAGTGAAATCAAATAGTGGTACTGTTTAAAAACTATTGATGGTTGTTCTAGCACAAAGTCACAAGTCATTGTGACTGAGGGTTTGTGTACACTGTCCTTGTTCAAACTGTTGGTTATTCCAGATTATGCGCTTTCTCTCAGAAACTGTAACTAAGGTCTGCTCAGTCTGTAGGCTTTGTGGATGTTGGGAAAACACAAATGTGCCTGTGGAGGAGTTTACAACAGTGATTGGCTGGCCAGCCTAAGAGACATGTGTGCTCAAAAACAAGTAGTCAGCTATTACTATTATTATAATTATAGGGAGGAGGAGGAACGGAAATGAATATTCTGAAGATGATGCAAAAAAAATGTGAAACTTTAAAAAGTAAAACTATACTTTACTTACAAAGTGAATTTTGATGAGAATTTTTCTGGAATTGGCATATTCAGAATACAGAACAGAGAAAGCAAAATGAAAAAGCTGCTAGTTGTAAAAATGAAAGGGAGACAACTCTTTATTTGAAAGCAGTAATGTTGGCATTTTCCATTAGCATTTTTGTGTGGGCATGAGACAAAAATATATTAAATGCAGCTGCCATATTGGCTAAACAAAATAAATGAAGGTGATCACATCAGTCAACAAAGAAAATCCTTGAAAAATTAGAATAATTCATGTTAAATAACTTCTACATATCCTCGGAAGCCCAAAAAAGACTTTAAATTACAAATTTATTTAATATGATGGACAAATTAAATTTATCCTTTGAAACTAACCAAACAAATGATTTTAGATTATGTTAATAAGGTTAAAATAAACTAATTTTGACAACGTTTTAATCTCATCTGTTGGTTGGAATGGTAGAGTAAAGATATTAATTAACATCTTAACAACACGCATATAATCTTACTTATTATAAAATGCAGATTGTGTGTGTGTGTGTGTGTGTGTGTGTGTGTGTCCGTACATTTATATATTGGATCGGATTTCCTACATTTTTCAACCAATTTCAACAAAACTTCACAGGACTGCGTAAAATTAGCTTGCAGTGGTTCTGACAGCGTCAAAAATTGGAAAAACAATTGTTTTTGCACGAAATCAATTTGAAAACATGATAAAACATGATTCTGTTGCCAGAATGAAAGGGGGACAACTCATATCGAGTTATACTTATTATAAAACCCAGGTTGTTTGTGTGTGTGTTCGTTTATATATGGGATTGGATTTCCTACATTTTCAACAAAACTTCACTTTTTTTTTTTTTTTTTTGGCAGGTAGTGTTTCTTATTGTCTTGCACACTTTTTATTCTTACATTCAGAATGCTTTAAAAATTCCATTTACAAGACAATTGTTTATAATAAAATTCTATTCAATCGATAGACTCATAACGATTGAAAACAATGTTTTTTTTGAGTTTGTGTTTGACCAATTCGTAAAAAAAAAAAAAGAAAAAAAAAAAAAACTAATTAAGACATTTGTGTCCATCAACCTTAAACAATAATCTTTGTCAATTTTATTTTTCAGTCTTTATGATGGTTGATACTTGATCTATCTCTTACTGTTACATCCCTGGGCAATGCCGGGCTCTACTGCTAGGAGAGTATAAAGTGATTGATTGAATGAGTCAAGAGTCAAAATGCTTTAGAATTAAGAGTAGCAAATCTTTACTAGTTCTAGGGCAATCATGCCACTCCACAATTTCTCTTAATAAAGCTTGTATTTTTGCTATCTCTCCTAATCCCTATTCTGTCCACTTTCTTCATAAACTGCCCTAGAAATTTCAACTCTCTCTTTCTAATGTTAAGTATAAGCATACATTTGTTTCCATTTTCTCTAAAACTGTCATATTCAGCCCATAGTATCCTTCTGTAGAACAACATTTCTATTGCCTCATGTCTCTGCTAATGTAAAATTAGATTTGAGAAGGATATTAGAATAATCCAGAACCTATACTGGGAGCATATGGTGAGAAAATGAATTCAATAAATATAAAAATAATAGAAAGAAAGGGACAGAAGACAAGGATATGTCTTCTCACCAGATTTATTTAACCTTTAAGTTGAGGTGATTCTTAGAGAATTAGATGTCCTACCAGAATTCATTGTTGGCAGCCACAATCTTAACAACATAAGATATGCAGATGACACAGTTATAATAGCAGACATAGAGAAGAAACTATAAGGGCTCTTACAGAAGGTAGTGAAGGAAAGTGAGAAGAAAGGACTAAACATCAATTTTAAAAAGACGGAATGGATGGTCGTCAGCAAAAGGAACAACCCAATAAGCAAATTACAATTTGAAAACACCAAAATCAAGTACGTACAAAAAATTAAATATCTAGGAAGTGTCTGTCTATATTTCCGAGATGAGGTATTGTAATTATTTACATTATTCGGACTGTTGTCATTTTTATTGTCATATTCATGATGTTTTGGACAGTTTACATACCAGCCTTCTTCACATGATTGGAATTTCAAACTGAACCCTTTATTTTATCCGCTGGGGTAGATTGTTCTCGTTCCACATATCATGCCTCATCTGTTATCCCCTTTTAATTCAACTCTCCAAGTTTTTGTTCATCATTGCAGTAGCCAGGTATTGAACTCGCAACTCCTTGGGTCACATGGCACAGTGGATAAAAGCATTGATTGGATCCAGTGACTTGACCCAGAGTTGAGTTAAAGGAAGATAACTGAGACATCTGGACGAGTCATGGCACATAGAACTAGAACAATCTACCCTGGAGGATGAAAAAGAGTTCAGTTTGAAATTCCAATCACCTGATGAAGGTCAGAGCATATAACAGCCAAAACATTGTGAATATGACAATAAAGATGAGGACAATAGTCTAAATAATGTAAATAATCTAGGAAGTGTTTTAAAAGAGGACAGAAAATGTGACTCCAAAATCCAAAGGTGCATTGGAACAGTGAAAGTTGTCTTCCAAAAGCTAAGCAAAGTATTAAGAAACAGGAAAATTACATTAGACTACTAATCGGTTATGTAATATCAGTACTCCTATATTACATAACAGTTTAATATTCTGTTCCTATATAACAGTGAATTCTGAACAATCTCTTCACAGATAAAGAAGAGAATTATATGTAACCAATAAAAAATAAAACATAAGCTTATACAAATCAGAAAGATCTTTGACAAATCTTCCTAATTGAAGTTGCCAAAAATCAAGATATCTGAACAAGAATGTCAACACTTTTGCCTGTCGTCGTGTAGTCTCTATGGTATGAAGACAAGATAATGGAACGATGATGGTAAGCAAATATATTCATTCTTTCTTTTTTTTTTTTTTTTACTCTTTTATGTATAAAGACATAGAAATTCCGACATAAGGAAATATCACTTTTTAATGGATATACTCAATATGTGTTTCAGAGACTAAGCCAGAAAGCATTCAGATATTTTATTTTTGTTTATAACAATATGGAAGCATCACTTTTTTAAAGTTTTCTCCAGGATAACTTTCAGAGGCTGAAACTAGACTTATTTGGACATTATCTTTAAACAATAAGGAATCTTCACTTTTTAATGGATATACTCAGTGTATGATATAGATATGCAATGGGAGATGTATTGCTTAAATCAGAAGATAAATGGAACTCATTAGCCTGAGGGGGCAGTCCACCAGATTTCAAACCTGCACTGCCTTGCAGCCTTTACCAATCTTGAGGTATGCCTTAAAGTCAACCCAGAGGATAAAATCTGGAGAATTCCAAAAATAGTCTGACATCTCATCCAACCTTGACCTGCTGTCCTTTTCTTGGACAACTTTGGTGGCATGGAGATAGAAAAACAATCCTACCTTCAGGAAGAGAACTCTCCAGCAATTCCACATCTGTGCTCACCACCAGCAAAATTTTTAAAAAGTAAAATAAAAACATTCCCCATTACAGATCCATAGTCTTTTAAGACTGATAGATGACAATTCTTCTATGTGCCGTGCCCGTTCAGCACATGGTTAATCACGGTTCTCCACAATTTTTCTGTCTTTTATTGCTATTAATAAATGTTGTCGTTTTGTTATCTCTCCTAAACCCTATTCTGCCATCCATTTACACAAGGTCATGAGGTAGGTTATGTGCTGTTTTCCTCTGTCTCTCTTGAGTTCATAAATCCTGTTAGTGTCAAATTTTCTAAGCTCTCTTTCCTCATTATGTGTCCTAGAAATTTCAACTATAGCTTTCTGATGTTCTGAGAATGGCTATTTGAATTTGGCACTTATATGGCCAGTGTCACATGACCCTTATAAGGGAAATGATTGGTCCTTTCTTGAACCATTCTGTGTCTACATTATATTGTGTGCTTGATTAATCTTATTTTTCTACTGATAATTCTAAATTCTAATAATCTAGCCAATAGCGATTACGCATATTGTCTTTTCTAAGACCTCTGTATTACATGAGCTGCTAAAAAGTTCTCAGATTGATCAAGAAAATAAAAATCTGCTATTTTGTTATTTGGTTAGATTTTAGGAAGTTGGTTAGGATGAGAACTTTTCAGTAGCTCTCTTGTAGATAAAAAAATTATCTTAAAACTTGAATACTTAACAATAGTTTTAGAGTAAACAGAAACAAAAAGGAAATTTATACTTATCAGAAAAAGAGAGAGCTGAAATTTCATGCGCATATAATGAGGTAAGAGGGCTTGAAAAATTTGACACTCATAGGACAAATTGAAAGTAAGAATGACAGAGGAAAACAATGCATGACCCACCTAACGAGCTTGTGTAAATGGGTGGCAAAACAAGGTTTAGAAGAGATAACAAAAAAAAAAAAAAAAAAGTTACCAATGTTACAAAAATTTACAAAAGGACAAAAAATTGTGGAGAGCCATTATCCTAAACATCCTGAAGGGACATGTTACACAAAAGAACGTGTGATCTAAAATAATTTATAAAGAAACAATACTAAAAAAAACAAAAAAACAAAAGAGAAACTTTTCTGGAATGGTTATGATGTGAAGATTACAGAAGATATATAATATAGACGATTAGTTTGTGCTTTGGAATAATCTTTAGATATAACAGATTAATATAGGAATGATCCTGGATTAGTTTGGAAGATGTTTTATTAATCATTTCCTTCCAAACAAGGCAATAAAGCTATTAAGACATTATTAAGATTATGAGAAAAAAAAAACATTAAAAAGATAATAAAAGACCAGGAATTGAGAAGACAGAAGATAACAATTGACATTGCATTTAAATTTTTGAAGATCAAAACTAAAGAATTGGAAATCAAGAAGCTGGAAGAGAGTTCTACAAGTGAGAAGTGCAAAAGAAGAAACTGTCAGCATAGAACTTACGGTTACATATAGACATTTCAAGTGAAAAATGATGAAATTTTGCTGCTAATCTAGTACTAAGCTTTAATTCATAGAGTCTAGGCAACAAAGAAGAAAGTTCATTAGAACAATTACAATGAAAATGTTTATAGAAAAGGCACAGAGAAGCTATGTTACAGCAGAATGGGAATATATAATTAGATATGAATATATAAGAAATGATACCAAATGCCTGAGTGTTTGATTTACATTGATCACTAAACTCTTACCAGTATTCAGAATATTTTCTTTATGATGAAGTGAGATTATATTTTGAATTGCCCAATGACAATACACAATGAAAAAGAAACAAAATAAATGGTTCTTGATTACTTACGTCTTGAGGTTGATCATGGACTGAGGAATACCAGTTGCTGTGTTGAAGGCGGGCAATAACTTATTTCCAACTGAGATTGCTTTCTCTTTAAACATCTGGAGAAATAAAAACAATAAAAAAGTTAAGAAAATGTGATAAGTAAACTTATATTTTTTCACTTACTCTATAGAAATATTGACCAATTTATTGTATAGGAAACTGACATGTAATAAAAAAAAACATTATTCTCATTACTACATCTGTTAGTGACATTAATCTTTATTAGTCTTGTAGCAAAACTGATGTTATTTTCATATTAATTACTTTAAAGGAGACAGGAATCCAATTCTTCCCACAGTACTATTACTAGTGCAAGATCCAGTACATAATAAATAACATTTGATACAAGTGTAAATGAAAGCTTCATTAATTCACTCTGTTATTGACACTTTGACTATAGACATATATTAAGCTAAGACTGGCACAAGGACACAATAATGGAGAAAATAGCAATAATCAAACTCCCTAAAAATGGCATGTCATATTAATTCTCAATATCAAGCATCTACTATTTGTTGGAGTTCAAATCTCAGGGAAGACAGACTTTCTATAAAACTGCACATTATTCAAACCTTTTTGAAAAAAATTCTCTTATACAGACCCCCCCCCCAGGTAGTGAGTGGACATTGCACCTTACCTTCTTAAGTCATCTTTACTAAAATATAAAGTGACAAAAAAATTTCTACATGTTACAGTATGGAAAGACCAAGGCCAGAATGGTCAGCAATTGGCCACAGTACTTCATAGGCAATGTATTCTGACAGTGATGGATTGCCTTTACTTGGGTTTTGATAATAAGTCCAAATCAATATAAATTCATCAAATTCTGAACCTTCGATGTGCCTCCCAAACCCAGGTTAGTAATCAGCTAAGACCACCAGCAGAGGGATGCCGAGCCGACATGTGTTCATGTGACGTCATTCTTCCCACTGCCTCTTAGAATCCAAGCTGCTACCACTCTCCTAATAAAATGCATGAGAAAAAGAAATGGTCCTTTCTATTGTTACCATTTTAAATAATAATGTGGGGATCCAGAGTCAAAACTGAATGCAACATAAATGAAATAATTCCAGGTCTATTAATTGTTAATTACAGAGTTGTTTCTCTTGTCTGCACTCTGTCCAGCCATAGTGCCAGACCAGTGATAATACTTCAGTAATAAGTGAGCTTAGGGATAAAGTTATTCTTGTTAGGATAGCCATTATGCCACAAGAATATTTTCAAATCATTATAAAACAAATTATATAAATAGGAATTTATTTGACATTCAGGCTATCAAATTTACAGAAAAAATATGTTTCTAATAATTCTTATTAACTTTTGTTCCATAGCAAAATGTTTTAAACAAAAATATTTTATAGAATATAAATCTATGTAAAAGCTTCAAGATCCCACTGGTTCCAGTTTTACCTGGAATTGTTCTAATGGCAAAGATAAGCAGCCTCTTTGCATAGATTAATTCCTTTTGATTCCATTCAGATATTTGCATTAAGAAATCAGCTATTACAACCATATAGCTATACACACACATACACAAAGCACTATCCCTATACGTTCAGTTCTAAAAGTCTCTATACAAAACTCATTATGTTGTTTTAAATAATGTATATTTCTTTTTGATCATGATCATCATTATCATTTAAAATGCAATTTCTTCTGTTGAGGATTATATTGGGATAGTGCCAATGAAATGAAAACAAAATAGAAACAAACATTGAAGAACTTGCAAAACAAATCTTATTTATCATTTTAATCCCAGGATTTTAGAAACAGTTTGCATGTTTATCACGTTTTAGGAATTGTTGGTTGGTAAGCTTGTTTATAAAATAAATACTGACTGCATGTATATGAATTAGGACAGGAGAAGAGTCACTTTTAGAACTACAGTCACAAAAGTTTGGACAAGAAAATAAAAATTAATGAAGAACTGTTGATTTGGGGATGTGCATTAGATGCAGGTACAACAACCGCAAACAAAATCTATGCATAATAATAGTAATAATAATAATTTTATATATATATATATATATATGTGTGTGTGTTGTGTGTGTGTGGAGAGCAAGAGAATAACATATACATGACTATATATCAATACACAAATTTTAAAAGAAAAAAAATTAAATCTAAAAGATTAAAATTTTAGTGTCCTCTCTTCCATATGTGTATTTACATCAACATAAATATCACTTTAGTCTGATGATGCCCTAAAGGATGAAACACATCATATAAAGAGCTTTTTTTTTTTTTTTTTACACTTTGTCAACACAAGGAATTAAATATGCTATCTTCTCTATATAATCAAATAAATTTTAAGAAAAACATTCTTGTTAGGATATACATTATGCAACAGGAATGTTCAGAAAAGATTTTTAGTTTCACACATGTGGGTCATTTCTAGTTCTTATCTTTGTATAAATGTTTGGATGTGGTGGTGTAATGGTTAGAAACTCGGAAAGTGAAATCAGCAAGCTATGTTCAAATACCAGCCCAGTTCATTACATTCATTTGTGCACAAATACTCTTGTGGAGAGGGTATGAATCCATCTGTTCTCACCCAATCCTTTGCTCAATTTTCAAACACCAGAATGTGAGCCTTGCCAAGAATTTGCGCAGCTTGCAGCCCAATATCAGATATGGAGTATTATCAATTATCATATCTCTAGAATATCTATACATAATATACGGGTCCATTCTTCAAGAGAGATTTACTTAAAATTCACTGACATTTATTTAGAAAAGAAAGAAGAGAGTAACACAACTTGTGAATGGTAACTCTAGAAATCTATTGAGTGATTCTTATCTCCAAAGTGATTCCTAATATAGAAAGATTTGCACCATATTTCTAATATTGTTTTTATTTTAAACATTTCACCCCAAGCAAGGATTGTGGATAATTTTATTATTTCAGAATTGCCTAAAAGAACCAATCAACAGTAAAAAGCAGCAAATGGCTTGTGCCATGTTGTTCCCATAAATTCTTCTTATTCTCAACTGTATAACTTTTTTTGGTGACAGTGCTAAATATATTAGCAAAAAGAATTAGCCTGCACAAATAAGAAACATTATTATTGGAGAATAAGTATCAAAATTTTAAGGTTTCACCATTTTAAAATCTCCAAGTTTGCAATCCCTTATTAAATGCTTTATCTTATTTTGAAATATTAAAGAGATTCTTCAAGGACAGTAAAACAGGATGTAGCAGACAAGATGATAAAATTAAATGCTTTAGAAAAGAACTTCAGAGAATTTCTATAATATTTCACATCTAAATAAAAGTAAAGAATGATTTCTGTCACTAGTTTTCAATACCTAAATCTTTGATCAGAGAGCAGCTTCAATAAAGATAATCCTCTCCATTAATTTTACTTATTTTTTATCTTTTATTAATTCATTTTTGTCAAAATATCTTTAGATTCTTGAATTATTCAATTAATTTTTTTAAAATAGTTTAAAATTTCATTTTTGAAAAAAAAAAAAGAAAAAAAAAAAAGAAAAAAAAAAGAAAAAAAAAGGCCTTTTTTATTTCTCATATTTGAAAATAGAAAACACTGCTTTTATCTGATGCAGCGTTTTCCTTCTGCCTCTAAGGAAAATACCAAAGATTGATTGTTAATTTCCTTACTTTCTCTTTGAAAATTCCTTCCGATTAATGACAGATTGCAGATTAGATTTCTGTAAAGGTTTACCAAAGAGAACCAATTAGAAATAATAAAACAAGAATAAAAAAAACAAAAATATTTCAGTTCCACAACAAGAATATGAAACATTGTTTAAAAAATTGCACAATGACACACAAGACAAAGAGAATTTGATGCAATTAGATTCTTTACTGAGAGTTTTTGGAGTTTTAAGATAACATCAAGTGTGATGCACACTTATTGGTTGATGAACTCATAAAAATATGACTGAAAGATTATGTACCAGTCTATTCGAAAGGAACAGATATTTTAGAATTGATAAAAGAATATATGTTTGATATTAAGTGGTATATATTCAAAAGAATATAAACTGATTACAGATGAGAATGGAATCATGAAAAAAAATGTCTATGAATTTTAAAAGCTGAGAACTACAATTGCAAGTATTGTATAGTGATTGATGTTCCAAAATAGATCTTTGCTATATCAAATTTGTTTCCAATACCTTATTGATAGAATGGAGATTGTGATTAATGAAACAATGAGCCAATTTATTGATACGCGATGAATAAATTTAGCACTGAGATATAAATTGTTTGACCCTTGGGAAAAGAATCTACAAGGTATCTCTTACTTGAGTTGTATAGCAGAAATAAATGTACTTGGAGGTGATTAATTGATGTTAACTGGGCCAATATGACCAACAGATTGGAAGTTTTGAAAAAATTGTGTGATATCTAGCGGTGGATGATTATTAAGGAGATGGCTGAATCATGTCAAAGTATTCCGTGTCAAAGGAAGAATAAAAAAAAAATAAATAGTTGCTGCAGTATAATCAAGGTAGGAGATTTTGCTTGAAGTAAAAAAGATTTAAGCAACTGAAAATCTATTTTCAAAGAGATTGGAGCAGAAAAAATGCATTGCAAAATTTAAAGAAATGGTTCCATATGGAAGGCGTCAGCAGCTGAATAGGACAGCTGACAAGCACTGAATGCTCCAATTAAGGATTCTAAATTGGCCATTGTTGGAATGGAGCAGTAAAAGCTGAGATTGAGAAAAGCTAGAGAAGAGGAGGATTAGGACAAATGAAAGGACAATCACTGATTTTTCTATGAAAACAAAACCTACAAGAGGAATGGAGAGATAAAAAGATGAAACTATGAATGATTCTGGGAAGTTAAAGATGAATAAAAAAATAAATTTAAAAAAAAGAGGAAGGAGAGAAATCATGCAAATGATTGTCTAAAAAGACATCCAAATTGCTTAATGTTTTTCTGTCCTGTTCTTTTCCGAGATTTCCAAGAGAGATCTATAGAACACTAATTGCTAAATGTGGCCATATCATTAGTTGCCCACAAAACTGGAGGCTGGAAGATCAATTTTTCAATCAACAATGCTAATTCAGCAAAATGTGGTAACAGAAAAGCAGTTTTCTTAAATATTTCAAGATGTGCACATTGTGTGTGTGTGTGTGTGTTTGTCAAGGCTCAGTTAGCTAATTGTTAAACGCTCTTAAAAGCAGCAGTAGCACAGCTTGTTAAAAGATTCTGAATCATTTGTAGAATATCAATACAGAAAAATACAGCCCCATTCACTATTTCAGAACTACTTTGTAATAGAACAAACAGCAGTGAAGAGCAGCAAATGACCAGTACAAAGTTGCTCATAGGAACATCCTTATCAGAATTTGAAAGACAGGAAATTATTATTAATATATGCTTTTCTATTCAGACCAGCATATTTGTTTTGGTTGTTATAGTTACATTCAGGCTGTTGCATTTTCCAGCCTTCTTCAGGTGTCTGTTGTTATACTCAGTAAGATTTTTGGAATTTTGAAGAGAATCCTGTATTCAATCCATTGTTCTCATAAAACTTTTCATGCTTAACACATGATGGTCTTATTCACGTTTTTGTCACATGTCTGTGTCACCCACAGAAACCAGAGTATGTGATTTTTCAGCACTGCCAGACATGGACTGAACTCATATATCAGATTCCCTAGCAGTTGTAAATTTAATCCTTGATCTGCTAATGCTGAAAAGTTACATAATCAACCTGAGTGAAAGAAATGAACAAGTAAAACAAACAAACATTAATAAGACTGGTGGGTATTAATGGATAGGATTTATCTCCTTCTAAGCTTGGAAAGCAGAATGAAAACAATATACTCCCTTGGATTGAATACAGGGTTTTAGGTTGAAATTCAAAAAAAAGGTTACTGAGTACAAAAGACATCTGAGGAAAAACAAAACAAAAGGATAATGAAAAAACAGAAGGGTACAAGAGCCAATGTTGAAGGTTTGAATAGAAAAGCCTTAATTAATGAACATCATTATTCAACTTATGTTAGGCTATGGAATTCTTTTCACTAATTAGGCCCCAGAACCAACAAGTAATTAAGGCTCATTTAACCATAATGTCTAACATTTAAAAAAAGGAGTTGTATAATATGGGAACGGCTATTTTTTCAAAAGAGAAATACCAATTGAATAATTTTGAAAACTTTATTATAATAAGCAAATATAAATGTTGTTTTGCAAATGAAAGCTCAGTTCAAATCAAAGACATCCACAGGCAGACTGTGACACACACACACACACACACACACACACACACAAATTGAAAAACGGAATTTATTTTCTAAATTTGGAAACTAGCTTTCTTGATTTTGATTTTTACAACATTAATGAAGTTGAGAAATTCTTGCTGGGAGACATTCAGGTTCCAAATGGGTAGCAACAGTATTGCTTTAATGCAATCATGGCTCTCCACTTCTTCCTGGCCCTTGTAGCTATCAATAAGTTTTATCTTTTTGTTATTTCTCCCGGACTTTGTTTTGCAATCCACTTGCTTAAACCCGCTAAATAAGTCACACATCACTTTCCCTCGTCCTTATTTCTCTCTCTCTGCTTCTTCAGTTTCCATAATTTCACTCTTATTTTACATATAACATTGTGATGGTCGCTTCTACAGTCGGTACTTGGGTAGGTTTTGCAGTGAACCATTGCATTCCTGAATCTTTTGTTGATAGTAGTGTAGTCAATTTGGTTTTTATTTTCTCTTCCCCGGCTTCTCTATGTCTACAATCATCTCGCATATTCTTGGAACCAGGTATTTTCCTGGATATTGGCCATGTACCATTGAATCCATTTTTCTCCACATTCATTGCAGGTTCTGAGTCTGAATTTGCCAGCTATCTTCCCTTCCCTCCCCCTACCTATTTTGGCATTCAGATTCTCCCATGATAATTATGACTTCTTGTGATTTGCAATGAGTGTTGGTGCTGTCTAGGTTCGATTTCTTCTTCCTTACTTTGCGCTGTCGGTGCATACACTATTATGATATCTACGCTGAAAGGATTTCCTTTCAGCTTGACTACTAGAATTCTTTTGGATAATTGGTAGTATCCCAGAATGCATTTCCTAAATTCTTGATTTAATATCAATCCTACACATTTACCATTCTTCTCTCTGCCTTCATACATAATCCTGTGATTGTCATTGACAAAATCTCTATTGTTTGGCCACACCTACTTTCACATACAGCTAAGATGTTGATTTTTAGCTTACTCATCTCCCATTTTACATTTTCTAACTGACCCACAATTGTTCAATATCCTAACACACCATGTACAAAGAGTTATTTGTTTAGATAACAGTCTGGTGGCACCTGTCACTTTTGTCACTCCTTTCCAGGAGAGGGACAGTTTCCATGGAATTTCATGCCATTTCTACTAGCAGTCACTGGATGATGGTCAGGTGATACCTGTTACTAAATAAATAGACAATATGTTCCTAGACACGAGCAGCAGAATGCAAACAATCTACCATGTAGATTAAATAAAGGTTTCAGTTCAGAATTTCCAGGTAGGTTACCCAGACTGATATACATCTGAAGAAGGCTGCAGAGCACAACAGCTGAAATGTTGTGATAACAACGACAAAAATGAAGATAACAGTCCGAATATAAACAGTGTAAATAACGGTAACTCCTCATCCCAGAAATTGAGACAAAAAAGAAAATTAATACTGCTGAGAAAACTAACTTTTGCTGGGTGACATTCATCTTCCAAATGGGTAGCAAAAGATTGCTTTAAATAACAGAAACTAGCAGTAAGTAGAAACAAAACACACCACTGAGTTTTGTTCAAGAGGATTGTTTTTTTTATAGTTTATCTAACTTTTGTGAGTTATTTGAACATGCATATTTTGAATTGTAAAAACCATTCTTTTTTTTTTTTTTTTTTTTTTTTTGCATGGTGAAACAATCTTTGGAGAATAACAATGACTTTTCCTGATACAAATCCTACTATTTAACCCATAGCTGGAGGGGGGTGATTCATACCTTTCTAAAGAGTATTTGCAAATAAGTGAATATAATGAACACAAGTGGAATTTGAACTTGGCTCTCTGATTTCTCATTCTGATCTGCTATTACACCAATCGCACATTCACTCAGAAGCAATACAGTAAAGAGATCAAGAAATGAAAATGCACATTGTAAACAGTGCAACACAAATTTACATCTTAGAGCTTAAATAATTGTTTTCATTGAGCATCAATAATCAATATAAGTAATGGAAGCAATCTTCAAATTGCAAAGATTTATTTTGGAGAATCAATTACTCAAAATTGCATGACAATACCTTTGAAGTTCATAGTTTTTGAAAGCCATACAGGTTTTTTTAGAAAACTTATCTCTCTGTTATAATCAATTATAAGTAAGGACTAAGTAGTATCAAGTTAATCCCATAGACCATATTACTCTGCTAATAAATTTGATCCTCAATGATGAGCTTATATTATACAAGACTAAGCTTAATGTAGTGTGTGTGTGTATGTGTAAATATTTGCATATATGCACACACACTGCATTAAGACTTGAACTTCAAACAAAAAACAAAAAAAAACAAAAAAAAAAAAGACATTTAATTCATAATCTATTGTTTAAAACATCCATCAAGATTCTGTGGAATTTTGTCAATAGTGTAGCAGAGAAAATGGCATGTTCTGTAATATTGCAAATATGAAAAAAAACTACTGGATAAATTGTAGACATTTTGCATTCATTTTCACTGACATAGAATATATTACAAAAATGTTTAGCATAAATTCACATATACAGAGATACAAACACACACGCTTTATATATATATATATATATATATATATATATATATATATATATAACATATAAACTCAAAACCCTTAACATGAAATATAAATGTTCAGAAACATTTACAAAATTAAAAAAACAAACAAAAAAAAAACAACACAAGGAACCAATTTATTTCACATTTCTTTAAATATAATAGATTTACATAAAATCTTACAAACTTTTAAGCGATGAAAAATTAAAACTAAAAATTCTCCTAGAGATCTGGTTAAAGGAAAACAAAGAAATTTCTAGCTTCTATTCTTTCCAATCAATTCCGTTTCCAAATGTCAAATTCGGTAAGAAGGAATTCACTTCCAGCATTAAAAACAAATATATTTCACTAATTTATGTTCAATAAATGTTTAACATAAATTAGAGTTTCTAAATCTGACACTGACTTTGAATAGTTGTAGCCTTTCAAAAATTTCTACTCATCAGAACATCAGAAAAGAAACATAGATGCTAACAATATATATTGTATATTTGGAAAGCAATCCATCTTTAACACATATTTAGCCATAATATTTAAGGACACTGTAAACACACACACACACTATAAACATGACCACAATGTGCTGACTACATTTGGAAAATAATAATAATAATAATAATATAATCTTGCATCCTAGTGATATTATTGGCTGGTTTGGGTGAAAATTAAATCTGCTATTCCTTTCTGTTCTATCATCAGTCATCTTGATCAAGCTCTTTTTACAAGAACAAAGCCCTCTCAGACACAGTCTAGTTTTAAATAATTTTACACTTAAACTAAGTATTTGTGTCTGTAGTGAATACTGAATACAAATATTTGATGGACCAAAATGAATTTGTGACTCGAGTTCTTGAAGCATCTCAGACACTCCAGTTTGTATAAGGACCAATGCATTTTATTATTTTACTCACAGTTAAGTTTCAGCTGATATAGAGTTACAATAATGATCTACTGAATTTTACAAGCAATGTCTTGTTCACTCTGACAGAATGCTTGATTCAAGATAAGGATTAGGATAAAACTTTCTGGGGGTTTTTTTTCTGCTTTCTCAATTTTGGTGAGTGTATTGATAAATCTGTAGCCTGGTGCAATTATTTACAAAATTTTTATAGTAAATTTCCACTGTATATATGATCTGTGGTATTAACAGAGAAGCATTAGGTTAAGTGCATTGACAAGGAAGGAGATTTATTTAAAATAAATGCATTTTTTTCATTATTGGACATATTGATGTATTGCCATATATCTTTTATAACTCTTAAAATTAGGATTCCATAGTCAAATTTTATACTTACTACTTCCAAAGAAATTCTGCAAATAAATTCTTTTGTTGGACCCATGTGTGTGTGTGTGTGTGTGTGTGTGTGTGTGTGTGTGTGCATAGATAAAACTATGACAGAAAAAAAATAGTAAACAAGATTATTTGCTAATCATTCAACTGTATATAATTTTTAAATCCATTCATTTTTTTTATTGATAGAAAAATGCTGAGTCTGATCCTTAACATCAGAGTTAAAATTAGAAGCTACTCATAGATATTTTTTATTGAGACTGATGTTTTCATTTTTGTTGTTATTATCACAATGTTTCAGCCATTGCAGCTTCTAGCTTTCTTCAGATCTGTCAATCCAGGTAAGTTTCAGAAAATTTCAAACTGAACCTTTTATTCAATCTACAGCAGATATTTAGTGTAATTACACACATGGGTTACTCGGAAAATCATGCCTCCTATTTTATTGGCTTACATTGTCGAAAGTGGATATTAACAGTAGAGATTGAGGGTCCAATTACAAATATGTTTTGCGTTGTTACAGATAGCAGTAGAGAGGCAGTCTTAAAAAATGAAATCTAACATGAAAGTGCACATGAAGTAGAGGCTTGAATTCTACCATGTGAAAAACTGACACTTGGTGAACATTTATGGAAACCAAATCACAGTAAGTGGGTAATGCATCTCAGTAGTGTTGATAGTGGTGTGTGCGTGTGTGTGCATGTGTGTGTGATAAACTGCATTCTCAATGGTTTGATTTGATTTTTATAGCTTATCAAGCCTTTGTATGCTATTTAAAACCAGAAAATATTTTTTAGATTGTAAGGATTTTTTTTTTTTTTAGAAAATTGTTTAGTGACACAAGTCTTACTAATTAACTCATAGCTTGGTCGGGGAGAAGAGGTGCATTCATGCCTTTCCCGAGTGATTTTGTATGTAAGTGAATATAATGAAACCTACTGGTATTGGAACCCTGATCTCCAATTAACAATTCTGACCAGTACCAGTAATGGTACTGACCAGGCTCAATGTGCTTATCTTAGGTGATCGTATGGGAACCAGTGACGTGGCTGTAAAACTTAGATGGCATTAAAAGGAAAAACACTTCATTACTGGCAAAGATGCATAGCCAGTGATAGTATTGTGTTCTGTGTATCAATTGCAGTTTGTATGGAAAGAAATACAAGTCATTTTGGAGCAGTGTGTGTACCACATCCCCAGGCTGGTACTGTCAAGAAGTCACCTCCTTGACTAATCCACCACAATGACATTTGATCCAGGCTTTCATGGTTGGAATGCTGATCTGTAATCTGTAACCACACCTCCTCAATATGCCCATATGAACTCTTTCTCTCATTCATATATATATATATATATATATATATATATATATATATATATATATATGACACACACAATTCCATCTCCCAAATTCTTGGGGCCAGTTATATTTTGGTTTTCTGATTTTCAGAAATTCAAACAATATTGTATGAAAAGCATATTCACAAGGGATAAAAAAAAAAAAAAAATACAAATATTATTACAGTTTATTTATGGAGTAATATACTGATAAATGAAATAAAGAGATAATTAAGACAATAAGTAATGAATAAATTTAATTTTATTTATTTCGGAAAAATGCCTTGTCTAACTTAAAAATGAACAGCATCAAACAATAAAGAAAAATATATGTTGTGCTCTCGTGTCTCTTTGTCACTCACTAAACTATACATACCCCTCACCTACCTCTCCGTCACTCAATACTGTCACTTACCCGACAGTAGCATAAAAGTTTCTAAAGGGTGGGGAAAAAGAAAAACTATAAGCAGTAGGTATAGTAATTTATTTTGCTGTAGGGTTTTTCCTATTGTTCATTAGTTTATGGTTATCACTTTCACTATAAAATTTAAGTAACTTGTTTTTCTGTTTCTTTAAATCATAGACAGCGGTCGTTCTGACACCACATTCCTCAGTCACATGCCACACAAGAACACCGCGATCAAGCTTCTGCAAAAGCTTTACTTTTTGCATCATTGTTAACGAGAGATGCTTCCTTTTCTTTTTCTCACTGTTACTCATAAGGTTATCTATAGGGCTTTTTTTATATTTTCACTGTTTAAACTCAGTCACAAAAAAAAAAAAAAAAAAAATTCAGCAAACAACACGCTAACATTTATGCAATACGAGTGCTTGACAACAACTGGTGTTTGGCAGGCTCAGGTCACTCAGCCAGGCTGGGGGAGTGGTAGACAGAGTTGGGCCGATCACGACACCTGTTACCACATCATACCTAAGTCGAATAGGTAAAGTAGGTAAGCTTTTTGCAGGTCAAATTCCATATGAAAATTATCCGATTTTCAGAGGTTTTTGGCTTTCAGATGCGGGATTGTTATCACACACACACACACATATGCACACAATGACTCACCACTCACTACTACTATTATGAGTGAAAAATTATTCCCATCATTCTCTGCATAAATGCATTATAGAGAACAACTTATAAATTTATGAAAGTAAAGAGAAAAAAATCTGAATCCAAAATTTTTTAAAAAGTCTGTTAGACATTGAAATAAATTGTTCTTGTTGATCAGTATATAGCAGTCTAGCCTATTAAAAAGGAAAAAGGGATTAGATGAACTTATAATGTGAGGCTGTTAAGAGAATTAAGCTTGCCTAGGTGGGAAAATAGGTAGCCAGGGAGGAGGTGTGAATAAATACAAAGTTATTGGTAGAATACGAGCAAAACAAAAAAACAAAAAAAAATAATAATAATAAAAGGGAGGAAAATAAAAGGAAAGAAAAAAGAAGGAAGAACAAGGAAATAAATAAGAAAGAGAGAGAAAGCATGAAAAAAAAAAATCCCAAATGGAAATGAAGGAAGGGAGGAGAAGAAGAAAGTGACAAGAAGGAGATTATTCAATTATGCAATAACTTGTCGTTTAGTGTTAATATCTTGCATAAAAGAGATTGTATGAAAATAGCAGGTTGCTTAAATAGTGGAAGTGAAACAAAGCGAATGAATTATAAATTATAAAGAATGCTTCTAAATAAATTATGTGAGACTAATAAATAATAAAATAAAAATTATCTATAGATTTAGGAGTGCAATTTTGCTATTTACACCTCTTTATGTGCATATAAATATTTTAGAATGTGTTGTCTGAGACTAAAGATTTTTCTTTTTTTTTTTTTTACTCTTAAATGTGTGTATGTTTATTTTTAAGTCCTTGTGGGTGACAATTTATTTTCTATGCTCCAACCATTCACTCACAGGTAATGATATGTATGGCAAGCCTCTCGCTGTCCTGTTGCTACTTTTATGGAAAGTGCTCAGATGAACTACATTCCTTGCTTCTACCAGTTCTAAACTTCACTGCTAGGACCTGCCATGCCACTCACATTGTAACAAACCACCCACATTTCCTTGGTATTCTATCAGGCAGAAGCAATTTCCACTAAAACAGATTATTCCCATGAACTGTTGCTGTGTGGAACCGACTCCCAAGAGGATCTTTCCCCAATTGCTACAATCTTAACTTGTTCAATTCTAGGGTTAACAGTTATCTGTCCTTCCTATCTGTATAAACTATATATATATATATATATATATATATATATATATATAAACATGAAACCAGGCACATGTATATGCCTTGACTAATGCAAGGATTAGTGCAGAATTTCCTGCACAAATTCATATGCCCATCTACACACATGATAAATCAAAGAGGAATTTGTATTCAATATCTATGTAACGTTTTATATGAGTACATATTTTAAGTTTGCTTTCCAAAATGCACATATTTAGGGTAAGTAATAATTTTGCAGTGTGGTGTGAATGTGTGCAACAAAAAATAAATGCTTGCTTATTAATGGATCTCATGCCTTTATTTAAAGTTTAAACAATAGTGTTGACCAATTTATAAACAATTGACCTTGAGTATGCAAAAAAGATGGGTCATGTTTAGATGCATCAAATTATTGATTGTTCAGAATATCACTACTGATATATTAACTAATGTACAATGAATTTGGGAAAATATTCATACACCAACGTCAAAAATTTTCACATAATATTTAAGAAAGTTTCTATCAAAAACAAAAGAATAACACCTTATGGGTCATTTAATGCTGAAATTTTATTTTCTGGTGAGTTTTCGTAATTTTTTTTTTTTTTTTTTTTAACAATGCATTGCTGGTAATTTTTTACTCTGATGTATTCCTGGTAATTTTTTTCTAATGTATTTTTATATTTTATGCTTTGGCCCGTGTTTGGGGTTTACTATTTGCCTATAGGTGGGACCCTAACAGGTGCTACTACACTGTGTCAGGGTGGACCTGGAAACAACAGCAATTAAAAGGTGGTTCCATGATCCTGAAAAACTCCTGATTAGAGGCCTTGGGTAGTTTATTGTGATACCCAGGATGAGCCAATGAGGGTGACTAAATTAAAAAAAAAAAAAAAAAAAAACAATAGCTGGGAACTTGCTCTACTAATTGGGTTATTGTGTTTCCTCTATCTGTTGTAGTTGCCATAAAAATAAACCAGGGCCTTTACTTTTGGAGCACCTCTTTTACAAAGCTGACAAAATATTTTAGCTGTATTCTAACAATGCTATTGTGAGGGAAGAAAGAAATATTGTAGAAAATATCAACAAATATGAATTACTGTTTTAATAGAAAATATCAACAAATATGCTTTACTGTTACTTTTGTTTTCATATATGATAAATGCTTTGAGTGGAATAAAAAAATTAAGTTTCCCAAATTCTAGTCAAATTTTTTAATTTTGTACCTTTTATTATGTAATAATGTAAAATGTAACTGGTCTCATTCTTCTAGCATTTTCTCTCTACTTCCTCCTATCAGTTGTCAACTTATATATATATATATATATATATATATATATATACTGCGTGCCAAATTATTATCGAGATAACTTTTTTTATATTTCAAAAACTGTCCAATCAATTCACACAAAATTTTCACACAATCTTGGCAACACTGACCTGTGCAATCACTGAAATTTTTGTACTGATCTGCGCAATGTAAACAAACTGGTGCCATATTTGTTATCAGTATGGTGATTTGAGCGTGCCAAATTATTAGAAAAGTCTAAGAATTTAGTGAAATGATGGGCTGTAAAAGCAGTTTAAGTGATGCTGAAAAGAAAATTATCACCTCAGAACTCTCAAAAGGTAAATCTACCCTAGAAATTTCTAAAATAGGAAGGTGTCATCAAACAGTGAAAAAGTTCACTGCCGACCCTACACAAGTACGCAATAGGGTAGATACAGGCAAGCCGAGGGTTATTTCACATTGTCTCATGTCACGACTTAAACGAGAGGCCACGAATAACCCTGGACTTACCAATCAAGAGCTTTTCAGTCGCATTGGGAATCCTACTGTGTCTAAAAGTACTCGGTGTCGGTATCTGAGGGAAACAGCAACAACAGTTAAACCTGTATCGAAGCCTCTGTTGACAAGAAATCACATTCAAAATCGATTGAAATGGGCCGAGGACAATATGAAGATTAACTTCTCTAAAGTTTTGTTCACAGACGAAACTCGAGCAACACTTGATGGGCCAGATAGATGGTGCAAAGGCTGGGTAATGAATGGACAGAATCACCATCTGCATTTGAGATGCCAACAAGTCAGTGGAGGCATAATAGTGGTATTATTGGAAAAACATTAGTGGGCCCATGGAGAGTACCAGATTGCGTCAAAGTGATGTATACATAGCGTTTATGAAGGAGCATCTTGAGCCATGGATGAAAAGGCAAAGAGTTGCCTTCAGAAGGGCCATTGATTTTATGCAAGATAATTCTCCCTCACATGCTGCTCACAAGACTACTGATATTTGAAACAGTTAGGCTTTGATGGAACTCAAAAAATGAAGTGGCCAGCAAATTGTTCGGATTTGAATCCAATCGAAAACCTTTGGAGCATCATGAAGCGAAGACTGTACGCCAACGGACGACAATTCAGGAGCAACGCTGTGTTGTGGGAAGCAATTCTTGACATATCTCGCGGCATTACAGCAGATGATATCCTACAATTAACAAATTCTATGGGTCGTTGACTTCAAGTAATTTCAAAACAGAGAAAGCACATTCCCTATTAATTTGTTTAAAACTGTGCCTTTGTTTGTATCTGTTATTATCTGTTTGATTATCTTATTTATTAGCTTCTTTTGATCATAAACATTCATGTGCAACATTAATAAACGTTTTGTTTGCTCAATTCTGGGAATTTTACTAAACCTTTCTAATAATTTGACACGCTCAAATCACCGTGCTGATAACAAATATGGCACCAGTTTGTTTACATTGCACAGATCAGTACAAAAATTTCAATGATTGTGCAGGTCAGTGTTGCCAACATTGTGTGAAAATTTTGTGAGAATTGATTGGACAGTTTTTGAAATATTAGAAAAAAAGTTATCTCAATAATAATTTGGCATGCAGTGTATATATATATATATATATATATATATATATATATATATATATATATATATATATATAATATTAGATGCTCTTTTAAAAGAATTTTAAATTGACCACTTGCATACAAATCATTTATATAAGCATGGAGATATATTTAATCAAACATTTTTTTTTTACTTCAAATATTATTATATTAGACATTTTGTATTTGAAATAGACACTTCCTTATTATTTATTAAACTGGCTGATATAATTTACAATTTAATAAATGAAAATGATGCATCTATTTCAAATACAGTGTTCACTCTAATGTTTTAAAGGCTATAATAATCTCACACACAGACTACATACATATATATATATATATATATATATATATATATATATATATGTGTGTGTGTGTGTGCTAAGAATAGAAATATTTTTAATTTAACATTTACAGGAGTAAATGTGAAATGTTTGCTAAAATTATCCAAATCTTTGGATAGACTGGTTCTTAAATTCCCTTGAACTTTATAGGAATTGTAGGCCAACATATTTAAACAGAGGGCACTGACCCTCATGAGCACATACATTAATATATAAATATATATATATATATATATATTAAATGCACTTTTAAAAGTATTTGAAAGTGAGCACTCATATATGAGAGATAGATAGATAGAGAGAAGTGGGAGTTCAAAGAAATGTTTGCTAAAATTATCCAAATATTTGCAGAACTGATTCTTAAAATTACCTTGTTCAATAAAATATTTAGATATTTCAAACAAGAGAACCGACTTCTTAAAGAAAATATAAAAAAGAAATTGAACCCCACCACTGTGATATATATTAAACTCAAGATATGCCAGAGAAATATATTTTTTGAAACATGTGTAATTAATAATACATTTAAATGATACAAAATGTTTTAACTGTGGAAATATAGAGCAAACAGCATGAAAGTTCTCTCTAGTTACAAGAGCTTTTTTGTAAACAAACCTTTAGATGTGGAATTCTCTTGTAAATTTTCATAGGCAAAAACAAGCCATGATCCCATTATATAAACACACACAAGTATTCATCATAATGTGATTCCTTCCTACATTTAAGCTTGCACAAAAGTCACCTTAGTTAAACAATGATCAAAACAGGTACGTAAAGAACCAGCCATGAAGACAAATAAGAATGATTAAAAATGAAAAAATAATCTTTATAAAAAAAAGAAAAAAAGTTCTATCCTTGCTAGAATTTTATAAAATTTAATTATATTTTTAAAAAATATTTCTGCTACGTCTTCAAGCAAAAAAGTTCAGTAATTCATTAAATTAGCAGAAAATCTTGTTTTTCATGCATGAAATCAGGGATTTTTCTTTAACTTCTGAGATAGAAAAAACTTTATGCAATATCACAAAACAGGAAAGAGAAAAACATTAAAAAAAAAAAAAGAAAAAAAAAAGTGTGATGGTTGAATTTTGTCAAATGAATCACGATAATTCAAAACAAGTTTAACTGAATTATTTCAGTTCCAATGCATTGTTAACAGTAAAAATGCATAAAACTCTAAAATATCACAAAATTTCATGCTTAAATCAAATGAATACATAACTAATGAAAGAAGTTATACAAATAAAACAGTATTTTTAGAATTGTTTTCATACAAAAAATTTCATTTTTATTTTATAATCTTATTTAAAATCACTTATATTTCTTTTCAAATCACTTGAATTTAAGGTTACTAGAGGAAAACAATACATAACCTTATCTAACAAGCTCGTATAAATTGATTGCAAAATAGGGTTGAGAAGAGATAACAAAAAGACAATTTATTAAGAGCTTCAAGTACAGGAAATTAGGGAGAGCTATGATTGCCAATGTCCTGATGGGACAAAGTATATAGAAGCATAATCCTTGTATGGTATTATGTAGTGGAAAGCTGCCCCCACCCCACATCAAAGATTTTAGGAGTTGATAAATCTTGTAAGAGCTGTTACATATCAGAATAAAAATTCTTGATAAATTGTCCAAAGTTTGTTTTGTATATCAACAATTTTGAGTTTTGATCCTGATGTACATCATATTGAGAAAAAAAAACAAAAAAAAACAATAAAAAATAAAACACACAGATATTATCAGTTTAATTTAACAAAACTTTTGAAGAATTCTTGCTAAGTACACCCCTCTCTCTCATATATATATATATATATATATATATATATATATATATATATATATATATATATATATATTACAAAATGGATGCTCATATTTGAGTAAATGCTCTATTTAATAATATATGATCTCAGTTCAGCATTTAATATTTAACCTTGAGCTCCTTGATAAAATCCAAAGAAGAATCAGCAATATTATTGGTCCTGATCTGACAGTTTGGCTTCAGTCACTTTCCCACTGCCATAAGGTGGCCTCTCTGTGCTTTTTCTATAAATACTTTCATGGTGATTGTTCAGATGAGCTCTTCGCTATGATACCTAACTTTTTTGAATTTAAGCGCAGTACTAGACTAGTGTTGAGATCTCATCAATTTACTGATGAGCTTGCTAGATGTAACTCCATATTCTATGCTAACAGTTTCTTTTCTTGCACTATTTGATTGTGGAACTCCCTTCCAGCTCCATGCTTTTACAGCCAACTTTAATCTGCAAAAATTCAAATGCAATGTCAATCGCTCTCTACTGTCCTCTTGATTACTCTTTTCTCTTCTCGCTCATTATTAATGTTTCTGTCCCTAATTCTTCCCCACCCTGTAACCCTTTCTGCCTTAGTGGCTTTACTACCTTGCATGGGGTGATGCCAATTAAAAAAAAACAAAAAAAAAACTATATTTTTATATTATAACTATAATTAACAAGTATTGAGTTGCGTAATAAAATGTCATATCATCAAATGTTATTGCATTTCCGATAAAAACAAATGAAATTCACATAAAAGTATAACATGACAATTTTACTGACACCAGATGGTTTATCCCTATTTTGTTGTGAAAACAGCCTTACATAATAAAAGCTAACAATGTATGTGCATATTATACAAACACTTTTCAGATACACTGCCATTACTAAGTACTACATTTTATAATAACCTGCCCTGATACAGGCACTATATATCAACCCTGAAAACCTGATTCTACTTAAACACTAATAACAGACTAATGTCCACACACCTTTGTTAATATCAACATAAGGTTTTGGCTTTTGCAGACTCCAGCCTTCTTCAGGTGTTTTTTTTGATCTGGGTAACCTTCAGGGAATTTTAAACTGAACCCTTTATTCAATCTATGGTGCCAGATTGTTCTTGTTCTGCTGTTCATGTCTAAGGAGATCTCAATCTATTCCTTTTTAGTACTACTCAGTTTTTTAGTACTTGTCCTGTTTCCAATGAATCAAAGTTTGTACAACCCGATCCAGGGATTGAAATTATAATTATTGTGTTCTCAATTTTAGACAGGCATGAATAACAGAGTCACTTTTAATGAGTCAAGTTATGTAGGTTAATCCTAAAGCAGCAAGTTGCTAAGCTTTCTTAAATTATTCTGAAAAAAAAAAAACAACAAAAAAACATGAGTAATCTTAAAAGGATTCTTAATTGCTAATCTTAATGAAGCCTCTACTCATAGATTATCAACCAATGCAATAAAATTCTTTCAACTTCCACAAAGTATTGCTCACACCAACAGAAATAAGTCACAACCTTTGGCTACAAATGATGGCTACTTAGATGCAATGCTTTTCAATCCTTTCAAGTCACATGACCACCAAAAGTGCCAAGAATCTCTTTTCTGGTGAAAGTGCGCTATGGCGTCAGTAGATTGCTTCATCCTTGGAATATAAAAGTGAGTAGAAGGCAAAAAGCCATATATTAAAAGCGATTTGCAGTTGTAGCTGGCAGTTCTACCAATGCTGCTTTGGACGAAAAAGGTTTTGAGTGCTTCCAGGAGCTTTGGACATGAAAGGGTTTAAAAGTGACAAGCAAGAAAAGTTAGAGGGAAAGGATGAAGTGGACAATCAAGGAGGAGGATGCAGTGGGAAGAGGTAGTGTTGGAAGTGGAATTGGTTTAGCAATGGTGAGACTATCAATTGAACATACTAAAAATTGGTTCACCTTAAACTATTTTCGAAAGAATGACTCTGCATCTAGAATTGCATTCAGATTCAACAAAGAAATGATGGTGAAAACAGGAAAGTCATCTACTTGCCCACCCA
Source organism: Acanthosepion lycidas (assembly GCA_963932145.1). Lineage (NCBI taxonomy): Eukaryota > Metazoa > Mollusca > Cephalopoda > Sepiida > Sepiidae > Acanthosepion > Acanthosepion lycidas. The sequence continues at coordinate 51,533,408 of OZ010607.1, read as the reverse complement.
CCATGCTTTCCAACTGCTTTTAAATAAAACCTGATCAGCAAGTGGAGATGGTGAGTGGTGACAGCTTTAGATGAAATGTTAAAGGATCAAGCCCAGCAGATGGAAAATGTTGGGTCAGGGGTGGATGGAATTACATGGCCTAATGGATGGGAAAAGATGAAACAGCAGTAGAATCATCATGTACCAATCAATAATTTGATTTATCGGAGAACTTGGAAATGAATTTAGCAGAAACAGTAGTAATCAGTTATTTTGGAATTAGGAGTAATTTCAGACGTCAAGTTTGGAAAATGGCTGTAAAGTTAGCATTTTAAGCCTATACTATACTGGGAAAATTTCATGCTTTTCCTATTTGAATTTTCTCTGAAAAAATTAAAATAAGAAAAACAAACTCATTTTTTTTCTTGAGCCATCCAAAAAAGTAGCAAGTGTACATTAACATTCATTTGGAAACATAAAAACAAAAAGACAAACAGACAAACAATGAACATGTTTACAGGGAAATTTACAAACATTTGCAGAAATGGTTCAACAACATATTAAATGACAAAAATATAAAAAAAAATGGACCAGTGTATAAAATGAAGAGACATCAACTTGACATGTGCACTCATTTTGACAGCATGTTTAACTAGAAATTCAATTAACTTTTTTTTATTGTTTTAATTAAAACTTCAATTTACACAAACTTCTGTTTTCAAAGAGATGTGAATGGTTAAACATGAAATAATTAGTATTAGAGTTCATTATTTAGTTTCAAAATTGAAAGCAACTAACAAAGCCATGTAAGATTTCAAAAGAGATGCACAAATAAGATAGATCCAAAAGCTAATTACAGCAACTTCTGGAGCTGTTTAGCTTAATTTAAAGTCAGTTACTCAACAGAAAATCTCATGACCATTCCATGGGATCTGAAAATACAATCCAAGCTTAAATATTCATGGGATTTAGAGTAAGATTAGAAATACTGGATTGAGTTCACTTTTAAACTTTCTTTTGCAATACAAAGAAAATGTCTTTCTTCATACTTAACCTTGTCTATACCCTGAAACCAGAATCATGTTCTTAAATAGCTTTGTCAAATTGAGACTTTCATATGGATGTCATGCATGGCACCAAAACCATCCAGAAATATCTAAACTGTATACAACCACTTCCTAAAATCAATGGTGAAAAAAAAAAAAAAAAAAAGGCTTTGAGTGAGTAAAACCTGAGGTCCTTGGCAAAGATTATCTTTCTTTTGAATATTCTGAAACAAAAAACTGTACTAAATAACAGAAACCAAATCTCTTGAAGACTACCAACAGCAGCAACAACAAAAAAAAAAATGGATAGAAGCTTGAAGAGAAAATGATGACATAATCACAACGCTAACATTCCACACCATTTCAAATTAGGAAAGAAACCCCCATCAATACTGGAAAGAGCAATAACAGTTACTGAACTTGAAAAACCTGGCTAATATTACCATTACATATTTCAGTAAGTTGATATCAAATGATAACATCTCAGACAGTACCAGAGCTTTGAAATGACAAGATTGTATACTCTTACCTTATTTAAAATTCCAGTATCCCCTTCTCCTTTATGTGCATATGTAATCACCTCAACATAAACATAATGTAAATTCAAATTAAAGAAACTTGGGCATATAACGGAAAGAGAATTTTTTATTTCAACTGCTTCATTATCCACATGTAGGTCCTCTCTAAAATGGCCACTCAGCTCCTTCCAGGTAAACTGCCCCTTTTCCAGTTAAAGAGTAACTGGGATCAACATGTGAAGATTAACAGTTCTTCACCTTTTTCTTTTTTAACATCAATTGTGTGTGTGTGTGTATATATATATATATATATATATATTAATCCACAAAAAAATATAAGAGAATGTAAATTCATTAAACAGAGGATTCCTTAAGTTCTGATATGAACCCAAGCATCTTAAAAGATGGAACTCCTTTTCTTGTCAGTGAGTCTACAGTTGGTATCCAAGAGATCTTGGCAATTTCTTTTGTGTCTGTCATTTCTCACAAAATAGTCATTTCTATGCAAATTCTCTCATCCAAAATTTGTGTTGATGAATGTACTGCATCATAAAGACAGGAATTGTCAGTTTTTACTCATAACTTTTGTATATTTTCATTATTATCTTCAAGTTGCAACAGTTCTAATAAAAATTTCCTATAAAAAAAAAAAAAAGACAGGCTTCTGCTGCAACCACCATGGCTAATGTTTTGGCTGCTAGAGTACTTTTGATGACTTTTTTAATGTTTTAACTGCCAATGAGCATTGGTACTACCTACCAAAAAGCATATAGACGCTCCTTGTGATCCACCATCAGTCAAGATGGCAAAAGAGCCATCACTATAGGCAATAAGTTTTAAGTGTTTTAGGTTTCCTAAATCTGGATTGTCTATCTGAGGTTTTTCCTTTTTTGCTTTCTTAACTACTCTGCTTGTATTATACAGTTTACATTTTTTGTTTTAATACAGAATTTAATGCACTAACACCATAACTTAGATCAGGTGTGATCTGGATGACTAGCCAATTAAGTTGACCAATCAGTTGCCATCTCTCTGTTACTTCTGTTGAGGATATAGTGTCTTTCAAATTTTTGTCTACTTCTACTGGGATATATTTTAACTTTTTTTTTTTTTTTACATATTTATTCTATCCTAATTTGATATTATCTCCATTTTTCTTTATATTTAATCCCATATATTGGAATTTTGCAACTTCAAATTTGACTTCAAATAAATGACAGATTTTGTCTATAACTCTGGTCTGAAAGATTTCTGTTCCTGCAAAGCAGAAATCATCAACATGAGCAGCAATTATACCTTGCAGTTTGTTTCCAAAATGCCATATAAAGATTGTATGGTCATATTTTAAAACTCCGACTCCTAATTTAATTAATTCATTCTTGAATATCAGGTACTGGGATCTTGGAGCATCAATCAAACCATATACACATTTAAAAAGTTTCCAAATATAACCTGGATGTACACTGGCATCTTTCAGAGGATCCAAATAAACTAATCAGTCTGTTTACTCTGTAGAAACACTGTTTTTATGTCCATGGATTTACACATCCAGTGGTTAGATGCCATTATTCCCAATGCTATGCACAGACCTTCTTTAGAGCAGGTGGGACAATCATTTCTTATATTGCAAGCATCTTTGTCCTGGAAACCTTGAGTTAGAAGTCTAGCATAAAAATATGTTTACCATTAGAACTTTTATAAGTATAAACCTATCTTGTGGATATCTTGGGTTGACCTTGGTCAAGAATTTGTATGTAAGCTTTGCTGTCACACTCTGATGCTGTTCAATATTTTTATTTGAGCTTTCTTCATCCATATCATTCTCTTCAAAACTTGATGCTTTTGGAGTTTTATCAGGTCCTTTTTGTAAGGTGTTGTGCATCTATTCCATTATTGTGCCATCTTCAGAACTTTGATATTCTTCAGAGTAGAGGACTAAATGGGATGAATGCACTCTCACATATATACTGCCATGTTTAACGAGTCTCTGCTTATGGTCTCACCCTATGACAATTCCTGAACTGAGCCATCTATCACATATGTTTCTTTTATAGAGAACAATATGACCATTTTTTTATGACTGCATTATATTTGTTTGAACTTGGTGACAAAGTGTATGTTTTAGCTTTTCTTTAGACATATGCTATAAAATGTTTCCTGGCAGCATGCATAGCATTGAGGTTGTTTGCAAAAACTTCATTGGTAAAAATACCTTCTAACGCAGGGAATTTGTCATTTAAAAAAAGAATGTAAGTTGGGATTTCTGCCAAAAACAAGTTGGTTAGGACTATAACCATGGACACTGTGAAGTGTATTTTTGACACTTATGGCCCATGCAAATGCTACATCAAAACTATAATGTGTGTCTTCAATGGTTTTCTTCACCATTTTTTCCAGTATCCCATTGTGTCGTTTATTCAAACCATTGCTCCATGGACTTTCAGCAGCAGTAGTGTGTACTACAATATTCGAGTTCTGTGCCATGTCCCTAAATGATTGGTTATTGAACTCTCTGCCACTGTCAGTGACGATAGATCCTGAAGTGTCAAAATATGCTATACAGTGTGTGAATATAGCACCAAGAATGTCAGAAGTTTCCTTATGAGGAAATGTGACTAACACTGTATCTTGTACCATGATCAATTAGATTAGGGTTTGGCAACCTTTTGCTAACTATGTGCTGACTTAGGGTTTTAAAATCATTCAGTGTGCCAACAGCATATGTATTTTTATACAAGTCAAGGTCAATATTCCTGTTCTACAATATATATTGTATAGTAGTATATAGTATAGATACTTTAGTATATATTATAATTGAAACAGCTAAATATCTTCTTTGCATTGTAGTAGTTATTGGTTTGGACTTAGTGATGTCATTTGTGGCTGTGTACCATTGGAAGTTGCTTGGCGTGGCACGCGTGTTGTAGGTTGCCAGCCCTTGAATTAGATGCAATATTTTTTCCATTAATTTTTTTTATGTCTATGGTGATGCATTCATCAAAATATAATCCTAATGAGACCCTAACAATGGGACTTGGTTCAATCTTTTTGTATTGAATGCATATTTCACATGAATGAGGAAATTTTTGTAAAATTTTTATGAATTGAGGGTCTTTTATTTCTGCATCCTCAAGTAGATCACATAAATTTTTACTACTTGGATGGCTGAATTGTCTATGTAATTTTGTTGCAATTCTAATTTTTTTCTGATCTGTTTTGGGTAGTAATGAAAAGTATTTGATTAATAAACTTACCTCGATCTGGTGGTGGTCTGATAATAGGGGTGTGATAGTGACCAGACAAGGTACACCACAGTGGAACTTTTTTTTTTTTTTTTTCACGCATTATGACAGTCATTTTCAAAATTGAGACAGGTCTTGGCTCTTTTCATGGCATCTTTGCTTAATAAAATCAAAATGTCCAAGTCCACAACATCAGTAACAATACTGATGTTAATGCCTGCAATGGCACACAGTAGAGTAACTGTGAATAGTGATTTTAGTTTCTTTCAATCACCAAACTTGTACATACTCAGTGCTTTTTGGACATTTATTTATTTCAATTATTGTACAGGAATGTGGTCCTACAAATAGTGGGGGAAGCATCACTGTCTAGAACTGCTGAACCAGGTGTCTAACCTCAAAAATGTTTCATGATTATCTTCCCACTTTTGCTGACTTATCAGCACAATGTTGGCTACAGATATGTAGTCATCCTTTTGATTTTTTATACTGCCTATTACTGGTGCTATCAGCATATGAACAATTGTAACTCCAGTGAAATTTGCAGCCACATATGAATCATTTGATGGTATTGACTTCAGGTTCAAATGAACCTGAACTTTTGTTAGAAGATACCATAATTTTCTTCTTACGTTCTCTTCTGCCTCTGGTACCTCACCAACTTGAAAACTGAGAAGGATGCCATTTTGACAAGCCACTGTAATAGACTTTATTAGTTTCTTCCCGATTGCACAATTCATATCTCTCTTTATCACAACTGATTGTGGTTTTGTTGACGAAGCATCAGAAAAGTGTCTGTGCATAATTTTTTTTTTAGGTTGTTTAGACAATTCACTGGTGGTTGTTTTCACTAGTCGTTCATTTGTAGGTGTCAGATTTGTACATTTTTAATGCTCTGTAGGCAAAAGTACTGACACTGGTAATTTGTATTTTGTGGTCCTTTAACTTTGCAACATGATGGCTGAAGTTAATAACATAGTTGTTTATTGACATGTCATTCTGTCATTGATATTATTCAGACAACTTATATGTCATAAAAGTCAACTGGTCAGTGTCCACTAAAAAGATAACTTTTCCATTCCATCATCAGTATATAATAGGATAATATCCAGTTCCAAAATGGTCTCTCTGGCTTTTCCTTCCAGTGATAAAAATACTATGGGCGTGCAGCAAGGTTTATCGATGCAGGTAGCAAGTTCCCAAACTTGCATTTCTTTTTTCCAAGTGTTGTATTAATCTGTGTTTAAAATAGGTGGTGGAATAAATTTGGAAGCCATTTTGTTGATCGATGTGCTCTGCTACCAATGTAAATTCAAATTAAAGGAACTTGGACATGTAATGGAAAGAGAATGCTTTAATTCTTCATTCTCCATATGTGTCTCCTATCTAAAATGGGTGCCCAGCCCTTTCCAGGTAAGCAAATGCTTATCCCATTGAAGAGTTTCCAAGGGGAGCAACTCTTGAAGATTAACACACAACTTTACTCCAGTGAAGTTGTAAAGGATAAAGCATTTGACACAAAAGATTTTTTTTCCCTAAAACTGTTGTTGATATATAAAAATCTATATTGTTTTCACAGACCTTATATATACACTACTGCTCAAAAGTTTGAAGCCACCCCCAGAATTAGCATTGGATGAACTTGATAGAAGAGTGAAAAAAAAAGAAAAAAAAAGAAAAAGAGCTCAGATTCATTTGAAAAAGGATGGAATCAATTATCAAACTTATACTTTGAGAAACATTAGCAGCAAATGCCAAAAACTTGTGCTGCAGTAATGAAGGCTAAAAAGAGGATATTTTTACAAGAGCAAAATTTAATCATGAAATAATTTATTTCTTTTTGTCATAATTTCTAATAAAAGGAAAATCATGTCACACTTTTTGTTTTAACCATGTATAATAATTTCAAGTACAAAACACCTACTTTTTGGGCCAATTTATAAAATTACCAAAGGTTGCTTTAAACTTTTGAACTGTAGTGTGTGTGTGTATATATATCTCGCACATATAGCAGAATCATGCTAGCGGTGAGGGATTGTGTGTGTGTGTGTATATATATATATAGAGAGAGAGAGAGAAAGATAAATAGATACTTTGGTAATTAAATTTTTTTATCTGTATAATTATGATTCCAGCTACCAAGAGCAAGATCCCCAAATCAATATCCTTTTTCAACAGTAACCAACTTAAAATCATTACATGTAAAAACTAAAAGAAATACTTTCTCATAACAGATCTCCATCCAATGGATTAACTATCTCTATTCAAAGAATTAACAACTTATATCTCTGTAAAGCCATACAAAAGAAACTAAGCAGGACTCCTTGCCAAACCAACATATGCCTAAATATCCAAAAGCTGTTTTAGTTATTGGCAGATTAACGTCTTTTGATAAAAGTACAGAAACAAAACAAATTACAAATAGAGCAGATCAGAAATTTTGCTTTTTATCAGCTTATTTAAAGAGATTGTGCAAGTGGAAAAAAAGGAAAACCGTTTTTCTTAAGAGGAGGTGCTGAAAACATAATTTCTTAAATTTCAAGTGCTGAAAAGTTTTTTGCCCAATCCAGTTCTTAAAATCTGACCAAATGAACAAATATGAAAATTAATTTATTTTGTGAAAGGCTTCCTGGCCTGGCTGATGAATTTTCAGCATCCCCCTCCCATATTGGCAACAGAATATTTACAATTTTGATTCTTTGAATAAATATCCTACTTTCACTACACATGTATGCCTTTCTTCCAATTCCTGTATTGTCTCTTTAAAGATGATGGAGGTAAATGCTTCTCTGGTTGATCTTATCCAGTGATCCTAAACTTAAAGTAACTCCTAAGGAGGCTATACTATAAACACAATGCATAATATTAGAATGACTGTATTGCCATTTTGTGAATGTTATGCATTAGTTTTCAGTGGGTCCTCTTGATCCCATGACATGGTGTACAATTACAGCTATGCACTCTGGCTATTAAGTGTTGTTGTCTGGCTACCTTGGTTCCTCACTTCCCAATAACAAAATATGAGTAAAAATAACACATACACACATCTATACAGGAAGTAGACCCCAATTTATCCATCACCTATACCTGTAGTACTCAAACTTTTTTTTTTTACCCGTGGACCACTTTTAGTCTTAATTTTATATATATATATATATATATATATATATATGTAGGGCCACAGAGTAAATGGTTTTGCCAGAAATTGACCCTGCAGCTGAAGAAGTTAATACTGTTAATCCTACCTTTTATATATAACTCTTATATAATTTATATATTAAATTAATTGTATTATTAATATTTCATATTTTATTTTATTAATATTTAAAATTAATATTTTTTATTATTAATATATTAAATTAATCTATATTGTAAATTATAATCTTTATATATCTATATAATCCTTCCTTTATATATTCTTCAAAGTTTTTATTCAACTTTTAAAGTAGAGTGAAAGGGATACCAATTCACATAACTTGATCTCATTTTCCGAGAGTTTTTCAATTTTTCAGCATTTTAATGTGACATAGATTACTGTAGAAATCCAAAGTGAAATTGCTCTATGGACCACTAAAATACTACTGTGCACCCCCACCCAATTAGCCATTTTTTGTGTGGACCCTCAGTAGTGTTACACGGAACATCAGTGTCCATATGCAGCCTGCTTGAGAACCACTGACCTACACTAACATGAGGGTCTATATTTCAACTATCCAAAAGTTGAACTACTTCAAGAGATTAAACCTAACTTCATGTTCATATCTGAAACTGGACTCTATCTCAGTTCAAGAATTCACCATCACAGACTATATGCTCCTACTCACAAAATAATCTTTAAATCGACATGGCCATGAGCTTAGGACCTATATCAAAGATTGGTTACCTGTTGCAGAAAGCCCCAAAAACAAGAACCCTGACAAGAAACTCTGTAAGAACTTGTGGAAGATATAATTTCTGAGTTAATAATAAAGAACAATTTAAACCACCTTATATAATTTTGAAGCACAAATCTGACCTGTTGAATTATTCAGAACACTATTTACATTTTAGCTTTATGAGTTTGATAAAAGATTTGCCAGCATTTTTTATAATTTTTTTTTACTTAACAAAATTCTCATTTACACTATTTACATTGTTTCGGGCTGTTGTTCTCGGCTTTATTGTTACATTCCTGATGTTTACGCTGTATACACTCCATCAGGTGATACATGTTGGAATTTCAAACCAAACACTTTATTTAGTCCATGGGAATAGATTGTCTTAGTTCCATAATACCTGGCCACAGCCACAGCAGAGGTGAACAAGAACTTGGAGAGTTGCAGTTACTAAAGGGAGATAACTGAAACTGAGATATCCATAAAAGGCATGGTACATCTCAGAAATATAGACAGATCTCAAATTCTCATTATCATTCAATAAATATCAGGCAATAAATTTCTTGTTTTTTATGCCATTTTTTAAATTTAACAGTGGATTCCATCATAAAAGGCCAAGTTTGCATACATTTCAAAGAATCCTTTGTAAAAATTCTTCACTATCTTTTTTGGAGCTGCTGATCAGATAAAAACCGAGTTGCAGGAATCAAAACAAGCAAAAGTCTGAAGATGGCAGGTCTGAAAAGTATACAAAATTTAGAACTTCCAAGCTGAGAGATTGTTTTTATAACATCAGGTTTGCCACAGTAGGAAAGGTTTTGTCATGCAACAAAACTACCAACTGACATCCTTTTATAAAAAAATAATTAAAAAAAGAAAAAAAAAAACTGTTCTTGTGCAATGTATTATTTAAACAAGCCAATTACTCCCCATACAGTTTGTAACAATTTTTTCAGGTTCCAGCAATTTTCTAATTCAAAATTCACTTTGCATCTTCATAAAACTTTTGCCACCAGGAAATTCTCATTATTTTTTTAAGTTAAAAGCTGATCAGGAGTTAATGCAATTTTCTTCATTTCGACTACCATAATCCATTTTTCATAAACTGGGAATAACTTTCTTCTAAATTAGTTCTTTCTTGTTCTAAATAAGAACAGAAAGACAATTATTTGAATATTGATAAAGTTTATTTTTAAAAGTTAATATGGAACTCAGACTCTGTATTTTCTTCTAACGTTTGAAAACTATGTATTACTGTTGTTTGATTCATCGCTAATTATTTTTGTAATTTTAAATTTTTGTTGCAGATTTCTTCTTCCAGCAAGGTGAATTAAAAGTAATAAGGCAAAGCAACAGTAAAATATAGTGAAAAGTTCACAAATTAAGAATTGACGTTAATGCACAAAAGCAAGTTTTGGACAAAAAGCGAACGTAGTGTTGTGACATTCAAGACAAACTGAGTAAGATGAAACCAAAAACTGGCATATTTTATTGGTTCGAAAAAATCCCAGCATGTATTTCTGTGCTTCTGCCTATAAATTTGGGAGGGGGAAAATGTTTTGCAGTCATTCTCAGGGACTGAAATCAACATAAAAAATCCATAAAGCTACAGTAGACAGTATGTTATATGTTATTTGTATATGTGGTTGTACAGATATACATAGACTTTATAGGAAATCAATCATATGTTTTTATTTGCACATGTCTTCTTCTATGTGCCATGTCCCTTCAGGACATTGGTGTTTATGGCTCCCCACAATTTCTGTTGTAGCTCTTAATAAATTTTGTCTTTTTGTTCTCTTTCCTAAACCCTGTTCCGACATTCACGAGGTAAGGTTATGCATTGTTTTCCTCTGTCCTTACCTTCACTATGCCCTGTGAGGATCAAATTTTTCTAGAACCCATTTTTTTAAATTTTGTGCTCAGAAATTTTTAACTTTCTCTTTCTGATGTTAAATCCTTATTGTTTCCATTTTCTCTAGAACTTTGTCGTTGCTCACATTTTCAGTTCATGGTATTCTCATCATCTTTCTGTAGAACCGCATTTCTGTGACTTCTTTATCTGTATTCACTGCCATATAGGAGGACAGATATTATGTAACTACCAATTTCTGTCCTCTGTTAAAACACTTCCCAAATATTTAAAATGTTGTACTGCCTTGATTTTGGTATATCAAATTTTAATTTGCATGATGGGCTTTTGCTTTTGCTGAAAACCATGAATTCTGCCTTCTTGCAATTGAGGTTTGTAGAAGTCAAGTGACTTACCTGCCAACATGGCTGTCTTCTTGTGTGTCAGACCTACTGCCAAGCTAACCAATATTCTACAAGGTTCAGTCTGTTCTTCTTACTTTCCTTCACTAGCTTCTGTAAGAATTTTTGTAACTTTCTGTGTTTGCTATCAACACAATGAATCATCTGCCTATCTTATGGCATTAAGATTATGGCTGCCAATAAGCCATAGATGACTGGGTAAACCTGAAAGACACTTCTCAGATTTTCTTAATATTGTGTTAGGAACTTTTATATCAGCCTAATGCAAGTGATCTGTCTCTGCTTTGTGAAACATTGATGTACTGCACACTCAATCAGACAGAACCTTCTGTGCATGCATGAACATTCTCCTATGAGGTTACTCAGTTGGCAATTAGTCACCAGCGAGTGAGTTTGGGCAAATATTACATTCTCAGTAGATATGTTTCAAGTATCCTTCAGACACAGAGACTATTTGAATGATTAAGAAGATATAGTTGCTGAGGAGGGTGGAGTTAATGAGAAAAACTTAAATAAAATTCTGAAACTAATGCTTCAAATTTGGCCAAGGACCTGTTGAAAGGGATTCACATTCTGGAAAAAAAAAACCTTCAACAAGCAGAATACCTAAAAATGTTAAATGTATGGGAGTTGCTATCTAAGAAAATTGGTAACTGACAGTTGAAGGATTAGAAATTCTGGGATTCTACAGACTGTCCTGAATGTATTGCTGACATTCTGAATACTCTGCTGAACAAATTCGACGCACTGTTCTAGTAACAACTTTGCCAGTTGTAATTGCATCAGAGTCATTTGCTGATACTCCTTATTTTGAAGACTGCTTAGCAATTACAGTTGGATCAAATCCTCTTTGACTGACTGGTTTTCTGATCCCTGCTTCTCAAATTCAAAATATTTAGTAACCTGTTTTAAACAAAGAGTATATTCAATAACTGGTTCATTCACTTTTTGAGAAATATTCATAAACTTATCTCTCTGCAGTCACTAGTTTTTTTACTTGGGTGTTATGTTTTTCATTACTAGTTGACTTATATCATCAAACGTCATTTCCTCTATCTTGCGTGTGCAATTGCTGATAATTTTATAATAGCCCAACAACCAGCAGTTGCCAAGAAGTGATCAGTTATTTGGTTTTCTCCCCAAAGGACTTTAAATCCTTCAGCTTTTTGTTCTAGTTTTAGCCACTAGTATTTTAAGTCATGCTTGTGCGTATTCGTAATTATCCATTGACAATTGTTTATTTAGTTCTTTATATATCGGCAATGTCATTGTAGTGTAGTGTTTCTATTTCATGGAATGTAGTATGCACTCAACTGCCTCATGGGTAATAGTCATAGCTATTTATAGTTTTTGTGACTTCATATGTAAATGAGTCGCCTCAGAAATTAAAAAAATTATTTCGATCACTTGAGAGGAGAAAGTCATAAAGATTGGTTGTCATTTGATAACTATTTAGAATTAAATATCTTTGATATAATTCCTCATGGTAGAGGTTTACCACACTGAAACACCAGTTCTTATATGAGCATCAAAGTTAAACAGCATCGAGCCTGGTCAGTACCTAGATGGCTGATTACTTGGGAATAACAAGTGTTGTGAGTTTGGACGTGTAGATGGTGTAATGGATAACAGCTCAGAATTGGAAATGAGAGAGCAGAATTTCAATTCCAGTTGGGTTCATTATATTCATTTGCATGCAAATTCCTTTGGGAAATGTATGAGTTCACCTCTTCTCCCCTGAGTGATGGGTTAATTAGTATGACTTGTATTATTAGTAAACCATTATTATCTTCAAAAAATTATTACGAATTAAAAATATTTTCTGGATTTAAATAACCTCCAAAAGGTTGATAAGCAATAAAAAAAAAACAAAAAAAACCAAAAAAAAAAACAAAAAACAAAAAAAAACAAAAAAACAAATCAATCAATCCTCATGGTAGATTGATACAAAGTACAAAAAAGTTGTATAGTCAGTAAATTAAATTGTTGGTCAAAGATGCTTTTTAAGTGATAGGAAACAGAATTTGTATAAGTGGATTATAATTCCTTGATTGGAAGCCTGTAATTACTTGCAATATTCTTCTTTATTAATTAATTTACCAACAGTTATTCTAGAAAATGTAAGATTTTTACAAATGATACCATATTGCATCATTTAATCTTGTCACAGGTTGACAGTGTAATAATAGACAAGGGCCTTGAACAAATGTTTATTAAATTTTAATGAAGATACGTTACATGCAGGCCAGAGAGAATCCATATTATGACACCTGAATGAAAATGTATCAAATATTCGAAATAAAAAAAAATGTCCAGGCTGTATTAATTAATGACAAATTGTCATTTCTAAGAATATTGCTAAGGTTGTTGCCAAAGCCAACTGTATATTCAAAATGAGAAAAACATTTTCTTTTTTTAAACGTAGAGTTGCAAAGTAGTTAAATATGTTTCTATTTTGCAGATTGGGTTCAGGTATGATTAGTGTATTTAGAAAGGGATAAAACATTAGTGCAACAAAATTAGTATCTGAATTACAGATGTTGGGTTGAAAGAATAAAGTCTAACAATATTAGAAAGTAGAAGAGGGCCTTAATCACAATGTTTAAAATGATTGTGTATGGTCTTTGTATCAATTCACAAAATTTTACTTAACAGGTTTGTCCAAGAAATAGTTTAACAGATATGATTGTCCTCATAATAGATGTGGATACTTTTAAGAAATATTATGACAATTCATACATAAACCACAAATGAATAATTATTTTAAATTCAAATTAACCTAATTTGTGCCTGTGTTTTTATATATATATATATATATATATATATATATATATGTGTGTGTGTGAAAATTAACTATTATTATAATTATTAATTGATACAAAACAAAATAAGTTAAAACATCAAGGAGATATTTACTCTACCACCTGTAATAGTTGCCACAAGGAATATATAGGAGAAACCTGAAGGAAATTTAAATAAAAGATTATGTGAACACAAATGTGATCTTTAACAAACAAAATAAAACACTCAATACATTAGTTGATCATGGTAATAAGCCTGATCATAATTTAGATTTAAAAAGGCTATTCTAATTAAAAGAGAAAGTAATTTACCAAGATGAAAAAAAGTATAGAAAGTGCTTTAATTTCTAGATCATTCAGAGTAAATTTAAATCCAGGTTCTTACAGCATTTCACCTCTTTTTGGCAGATCTTCTCTTATCACAATGTGGTATATTTAATAACAAAAGTGATAAAAGCATAAATCAAGAGAAAAAGAAACTAAATAAAATCAACTAGACTATGTATCCAAAATATTCTCAGTACCCCACTCTCTTTTATGCACATGTGTAGTCACATCAGTGTAAACATCACTTTCGTCTGATGAAGCCCTAAAGGATGAAACTTATCACTAACATTTTTGATAGATTTCCCTAAAATGTAATTTTATATATATATATATATATATAGCAATAAATATAGGGTGTGATCTTTTAATTGCATACATGTGTTTCATTTGTTTTTGTCATTATAATAGGGTCAGTTGGGCACTGTCTATGAGAAAAAGAACATCATGATGCAATTCACTCTGCCAGAAATTTGGAAACAGTATGCTGTACTGCTTGTCATTTGTGCAGGAAACTCCAATATGAACATTTCAGAATGCTTTAGTGTCAATCTGAGAAAAGTACAGAGGATTCAGAAAGAGTCAGATGAGTCTAATGGTGATTACAAAGGTGTCTGGGGTGATCACTAGTAATGGCAACATTATGCCTATTCATCTTCCCACAAGGCTTCATACTCAACACAGAGGCTTACATGAAGTACCTTGACGAGATAGTGCTGCCCTGGGTGATGTCTCTTCTGTATCTTCAATTATTATAATGAAAGAATTGCATTGTAAACATTCTTTACTGTATATTTTTGCAAGGATTTGTCAGCCATTTTGGTGGCAAATTACCTCATCTTTCGTCAATAGATAACACTTCTATTTATATTCCTTGGGCTACACTTCCCTTTCTATTACAGCAGGTGTAATGAGTCTAATATTCTTTGACAGATAATTGCCAAGAACTTTGGTGCTAATATGTTATCGAATTTTTTCTAGTCTGGAAATTGTAACCCAGTCTAATCGATGGCAGCATGTGAATAGCTTCACAAAGTTTTTAAATTATTTTTATATCATTCAATGAACAAATGTTAATATTGTGCTTCTCTTTGGTATTGGCTGATCGTAGTGAAAAAAAAAAAAATCGTCTCTCAAGCAATTCATTCGAAGGAAAGTATGATAATTATCACTAACTTTTCAATTTCAATAAAGATTATTACTTTATCACTAGAAAGTTTTAAACTATGAAAATAAAATGTGTATGTGTGTCTGTATATATAACAATCCCTCTTTTATACATGTTTTGTTAAAGAGGGATCGACAAGGTACTCTGATTAAGTTTTTTATTTAACTTTTCTGGTCTTTGTACAAGAGTATTTTTTTGGTTTTTTTTCTGGACTCAAAGTGTGTAAAAAATTGTCCAAAAGTTCTGCATATCGAAGTGCTTTCAGCTATTCTTTTAGCCATTACTAGCAGCATGGCCTGGCATTGCTTGTGCTTGATTCAAAAATTGTACGACTTATACAGCAATCGCTATCACTTGACTTAAAATATTTTGCCCTTCCTTGCCTTTAAAGGAGTGCCCTTTGCCGTGCTGACGTTGCTACATGCCTTACTTCTTGCCTATCTCACACTGCAAATTTTTTATAAGCTCTATACTAAACATTAAATCTGTTATGAAAAAAGAACTAAACAAAATGAACACAAAACGATCAGCTTTAAAAAAGGACTCGTAACTGGAAAAAATGAATGAAAAAAGAATGTTAACAACAAATACTTTTTCACACCCAACCCAGTTCTGCGGAATCAGAATCAACGTTGAGTTTAAGCAAGTGAATGAGCCAATTGGAGTAAAGTGCCATGCAGATTTAAATTTTTCCCACTTGTGACGAATGCAGCTATCGATTTTTTTTGCATGCTAGCATGCTAGTTAACATTCATGTCAGTCAGCTGTTGGCTCTCACACTGGCCAATAGAATCTTCCTGCCTATTCGTTGGCAGCCAGTTATTGGCTCTCACTCTGGCCAGTACAAAATGGCTGCAAACTACATGAAAACTGCCATAGAAGCATGAAAAAATCGATTATTTCCACTATCGATGGGAGTTAGGAAATGCAAAGTTGGTTTTGGCCCTCCTGCTAACTTGGAGCATGTGCATGTAAATTTTGGTGCAAATCCGCCGAAAATTGTGGCTGTACATTTGTCACACACACACACATCCTGCCTTTTATAGATAGAGATCAAGGACAATTTGTTTTATTTTTTTTTTTTATTTTTAACTGAATGTGTGTGTATTTTTTTATCTTTGTGTCTAGAGATATAGGCAATGTTTTATTTTCCAAACATGGTCAGCATATTGTGGCCATATTCATAGTTAATGTTATTGAGTGTTGGCGTTTCCTGTCATTATTAGTGCTTCCATTATTTTTAGTCTTTTTTTTTTTTAACATGAGGATGAGGCTATTATACTTCTATGTTCTACAAGTATGTTTCAGATGGAGTTTGGTAGGGATTCTGTATGTGTTTAAATGAGACCTGGTCAAGTAGGTGTAATGTAATTTATCGAGTTAGACATTTTTTTTTTTTTTTACACACAATTTGTCCAGAAAAGAAAATTTTTTTATATGAACACAAGAAAAATTAGATAAAAAGCTTAATCACAGTACCTTGTCAGTTGTCTATATATCAAAGTATTGGTAAAACCAACACAAAGTCTGCTAAGTGACCAAAAGAAAATCAAGAAAATAAAAACCAAAGAACAACCATTCAAAAAACTAAGAGAAAAACATGACCAAGAAACATAAATTAAAAAGGAAAGACCAAAAGACAGATTCCTTAGCTAAACAATTAAAAGAGAGTGCTCAATGTAAAGGACCAAGAAAGAGTAAATATGCTACACAGCAACACCACTTAAAAAAAAAAATGAGAGAAAATTTAGAGTGTTACTTGTGGTTCTGCTTACCTGACAGCTATGGTAGCATGAAAATTGACTAATGATCTTAACATTATATAGAACTGTAAAATACTATAAAAATCATGAGTTGGCAAACTAAAAATACTATAAAAATCATGGGTTGGCAAACTAAAATTTAAGAATCTTATTTTATTTTTGTTCTACTTTTTATTTTTCTCTATATCTGTTTTGGATGTTGCATGTAGCCAACATGGGTCAAGCAAACGGTATTTTTCTGCAGAAGCTGCAGAAAGTTTGGTAAGAGATCCAGTTTTATGGCACTACCTCTACTACTTGTTTTGCAAGCTGCTTTCACAAGGAAGGTTATCTGACAAATGCTTTGTTACCACGATTCCCTTTGGGCAGCCTCTATTGTCCACTGACTGTAGTTGATCCCATGAGATGAGTGTCAGCTTCTTAATGAATTCCTCTATCTCCTCTGTGGTGTCTTTCAGCCCCTGTCACTAAGAGAAGAGTTTACTAAAATATGAACAGTCTTTGGAAAACAACATTCTTCCATGCTCAACACATGGACATTACAGATGAGGCATGTATAGCTTAAATGCTTATGACACTGGCTATTTTGAGCATTTCAGCATTTATGATGAAGCCATTCCAATGCAAATTTTAGAATGATGCCGAGACAATGCTAAGAAAAAGTGTTTTGTGTCTTTCATTATTTTAAAGTTTACATTATACAAACCAATTTAAATATATATATATATATATATATATATATATATATATTATATTATATATATATATTATATTATATATATATATATTTGACAAAATGTCTGTGGTCTTTAATTGCAAATTCCCAAGCAGTCACTTATAACAAATTGTATTCACAGTCAGCATATTTAACTAGTGACTGTGACAGAGACATGCTATTGACAATATGTACACAATGACAAATTTTATTATTCAAGTCAAATGTTTTCACAATTGGTATTAACTGAATGAAGCTGAAAACAATTTCAGGATATTTTTATATATGCTAGTAATTTGGTTGCTTTCATGCCTTCAGCCAATGTTTTTAAAACTCTACATCATTTCTCTTTGTTTGCATTCACAATAGCAGCTTTTTCAAATATTTTCTTGCTGATCAATCCACTTTTATTGATTATTGCATTTAATCTTTCTCTTGTTGGACATTTTTAACGCCAACTCAATAGGAAGGAAAAAATCCAACAAAAAGGTATTTTTAAGTGTCAAAGTTCAGAACAACCTCCTAATGCTAGAAAATAAAAAAAATTGTCTGGCCATTTTTTCTTGTTCTTATCTTACAATTTATTTAACAAGTGTTTCAATATTTTCACAATTTCCAAAACTGCATTCACCATTACACAATAACTTTACAGCATTGTATTTCCTTTTTGAGATGCTTATGTTGAAACACTGGTTATCATTTAGTCACCAAATTTAAGCAATGTCAAGCCTGGTCAGTACCTAGATGGGTGACTGCTGGGGAATACCAGGTGCTGTAAGCTTGGATGTGTAGATAGTAAAATGGATAATAGCCCAAAATTGCAAATAAGGGATTCAAGTTCCAATTCCAGTTGGGCTCGTTATATTCACTTACACACCATTGAGAAATCCACCTCGTCTCCCACCAGCTATAGGTTAATTGTAGTGATTTTTTTTTTATTTTAGTGTCATCAGCAAATAGTTTGCTGATGACACTGAAATCAAAAGTTTTTAAGTGAAAGAATAAGTGTTACTTATCCTCTATATCATCATAATCTTCTCTTCTACTTCCTCTTCTTAGATTCACATCACTCAGTATCCCTCAACTTTGAGTGGCTCCTGAGCCTGGTAATGAGTGAAGATTAGTAAAATATATATAAGAGTGAATACTGAAGTCAACATTGAGTAGGTATAGTCAGTTCATGGTTGAATGCAATTTTCATGAAACTTGGTATTGACCTCAGTGGCCACTTTTATATTTGCACATGCTCTATTCTGAATATTAAGCACTTTTACCCATAAATATTACATACCTTAAAATTATAGTTTATCATCTATATTACAAGCTGATACAATCAAATGCTTTCAGCACAAGAACTAAATGATGAAACAAACATAACACATAGGTAGAATATAGGCTATCCACAAAAATCCAAATTCCAAGAAATTCAAAATATAAATAAGTACATCTTAATTTTAAATGGTTGTGGGTGAAGAAGGGGGTCTATTCCTTAATATTCTTTAAGCTCTTTTGCTGGAGAGTCTTAATTAGAAGAGAGAGAGAGAGAGTCCTAATACCTCCCCTGAGTAGATGCTTAGGCTGTAAGAGTTAGAAGTGACTCTGATGCCTTATGGGAATTCACAGATAGATGTCCCCAAGGAGCAGTCGTCAGTGCAAAGGGACGATCACTCTATACCTTCAGCTACAATAATTCAGCTTAAATTCTCAATGGTATATTTATCATATAAATGTATCCTGAAAGTTTTACCAACATTAATTGGCTAATATCAATTTTATTGCAAAAACATTAATCGGCATCATAAAACCTGACAGTATAAAGAATCTAAGCCTATACATATCCAAATACAAGTAACAGATTGAAGTGATACCTGATGGCACATCTATACACAATAGAATCAATCATTATGAAAATCTGTCTTCTTAGCAAAATATTCTTTTAACTGAATCTATGAATTGACCTCAATATCTCTCAAGTGAAATAACAGAGGTTGCCAAATAGTTGGACATGTTGAGATTGAAACCATTCCATGGCCAGATCGAATATTTATTTATTTTTATGTTGTTTTTTTGTTGAAAAAACTAATAAAAGCTAATGGTAATATTAACCATTTCTTTATGAGGGAGCTTTCAGTATTCATTAACTGAGCAGCCTGGACTATTGTCAGTTGAAATTTATGAAATCTTTCTTTTAAAACACTTTTTCAGGAAAATAGATTTCTCAAGTCCAGTATTAATAGGGGTTCCTTCCTAACCTTTTATTTGAAATAGTGTGAAATGTCTGTCTAGACAAATTCCTGAGAGGAGATATTGTAACTATTTATACTATTTACATTGTTTGGACTGTTGTCCTCATCTTTATTGTTATATTCATAACATTGTGCCCTCTGACCTTCTTTGTTGATATACATTGAAATTTCAAACTGAACCTTTATTTAGTCTAAACTAACCCTGTCCCCAAGGATACATGGCCCGGTAGATAAAATCATTAGTCGAAGTAATCTAGTGACTTGGCCCAAAGCATTGCGAGTTCAATACCTGACCACAGTATAGGTGAACAAAAATTTGGAAGATTGAAGAGAAATAACAGAAACTGAGGTAGCCAGAAAAGGGTTTGGTTCAAAATTCCAATGTATACCACCTGAAGAAGGCTGGAGCGTACAATGGCCAAAACATTGTGAATATGATAATAAAGATGAGGACAACAGTTCAAACAATGTAAATAGTGTAAATATCTTGATTATCATTATTTTTTTTTCTTCAATTTACACGTGATATCCATTTTAGCTGTTGCTGCTGAAAATCAACAAGTGATGTGACTTCTGTTATTTGGTATAGTTATTTATTTGAAAAAGAAATGTACTGAAAAAATATTAATTTGCAAAATTACAAAAAAAATATACATTTACCTAAATGTCTCAAGGCAGGAAAGCAAGAGATTTAATTACTGAAATGTCTACCTGACTGTTTAATGTAAGCTTTATATACACATTATAATCTCAGCATGTCAATAAATAATATAAAAATACATCCTGCCTTTGTGGTTGAAGCAATCGAAAAATTTTAAGCAGCATAAGAGACAGGTAAACTCAATATGAAGTAAAAAAAAAAAAAAAAAAAAAAAAAAAAAAAGTCCCACAAAAAGGTATTTTTAAGTGTCAAAGTTCAAAACAACCTCCTAATGCTAGAAAATGAAATAAAAAAAATTAAATGTATATAAATTTGGTAAAATAGAAACTTTATATATAAACAGAAGATATGTTTTTTTTGACAGTGACACATCTTGTGGATTGAGAGAAATAGAATGATAAACTAACAGCAGGATCACAGGGTAATGTTGATCAGATGATATATCCTTTTTCAGAACATTAGCAAAGCACTTATAAGTCTTGTTAATGTAATGTACATTATCTACATCTTACAAAAGAAAAAAAAAAAAAAAAAAAAAAAATTATCTATATGAATATATGTGTGTGGGGCTTAGTGGAACAAATCTAAAAATATTCTTGAGATAACTTACAGATTTACTTTACACCCACCACTAAATTTTAGTTTCCATTAATATGGTATGTACAAATGACTTTTGGCAATAGTAAAGCAGATTTTTTTAGTTGAAATACAAGTAATTATATCTCTGTACAACAAGAAATAATATACATAACATAATTTTAATGGCTTGCTAATATAGTTCAGATTAGAGTTACAAAAGATTTTAGTGTTGCGTCTGTTAACAAAAATAAAACATTTTGGTTTATATTATGATAATTGATTTTAAATAATGTCCAAGAGAGATTAATCAAATTTCTTCTGATTTATGTGGGTATTTATACTATTGTTAACCCAATACAAGGCCCACGAGCCACTCAAGGTAGAAGGCTAGTGAATGAGGTTGTTTTATGGACATGAGAGAAGGATGTATGAATTGCAGATAATGAGGATATGAAGGATAGATAATGGTTGAAGAAGCATCCTCTCGAGAGTCTGTTCCACAAAGCAGTGGCTCTTGGAAAAAATCTGTCCAAATGGAACTTCCTCCTTACTAAAGGAATACAAAGGGAATAAGGATGGTTGAAGTAGTGTGAAATGTCTGTCTAGACAAAACTTTTGAGATGAGGTATTGTAACTATTTACATGGATTGGACTGCTGTCCTCATCTTTATTGTCATATTCATGACATTTCAGCCATACATGGCATGGGGGGGACCTTAGCTGATGAATCTAGGGAACATTAGAACATTCTCCATTGAAATAGTGATAGAGTAGCAATAAGCCTGTGACACTACATCTGTGGGGAGGTGGTTGTAGGGTGGTAAATATTTCATTACCCACAAAGAATGCCATTGAAGCTGGAAAGAAAAGAGAGGATTACTCAGCTCCAGCCCAGATATGGCCGGAATACTTCAGTCTTGGTTTGCTCTGACACTTACATAAAGATAAAGCATAACAAGTGGAGTCAAGAACTTTCTGGAGCAGCACAAATAACCAACCATTTTTCTAGTGTCTTTAATGATGGATTCTGTGTATGAGCTTCACTTGAGGTTTATGGAATGTGTGAGAAAGTTGTGACTTACTTTTCTTTTTTTTCTTTAAGTGAATAACCAAATTCCAGCATGCAAATACTGCTTTTTATATATTATAAATTTACTAATTTAAAAATATGGTTCCATCGCTACATAGGAATTACCATGTTTTAAAAACAGAAACTAAAAACTTCAAATTATAGAATTAAATTAAAATCCCTAGTACTGTTTCATTGTCAAGTAAATTTTGGAAGTACTAGGGATTTTAATTTAATTCTGTAATTAAATTTGAAGTTTGTAGTTTCTGTTTTTGAAACATGGTAATTCCTATGTAGCAATGGAACCATATTTTTAAATTAGTAAATTTATAATATTTATGCTCTGCAGAATTGTATTGAGCACTGTTTTTTTAAAAATAATTAATAAGAACATTGATTTATAAGTCTTACTGTTCTTTCTATATATATATATATATATATATATATATATATATATATATATATAAGTACTGTAAAATATATGTAAGTGTGAATACTGAGGTCAACACTGAGTGGTTATAGTCTGTTTCATATGTTTGTATTTATGCCAAAAGTTTGTCACTTACCTGGTCTCCAGTCAAAGCATAAGCAGAGAGAAGTCCTCCAAGGAATCGGATATTTGCTTCAAAGACTGATACTTCTGTTGACTGTAAAGAAAAAAAGATAATTTCAAAATCTACAGAAAAATGAATTTAAATATTTAAAAAATTTAAAATCAAAATGGAGAATATAAATATGAAAACTCAGAAATATTCTTTCTTTATCCACAATTGTACGCAATACTATCCATTTTTTTTTTTTATATATATAGAGAACTTAGGATTTTGACCAGTACATGATTATTTTTTGTGCAAAAATTAATACTCAGTTTGTTCACATGATTGTTTAAACATTTTATAATTGGATTTAATAAATAGAAAAAGATACATTAAAAAAAAACAAACATGTAATTTATGCATGTTTTTTGCAAAAATAAACTTTAGTGAATGTGAAAATTATATGAGTAGATCCTTTCTAGGGTTTTTTTTTTTTTTTTTTAATTTTTCTTGTTGAAAAAAAGACATACAAAAAAATTTATATCAGAAATTAACCCATTTAATGTCAGCATAAGTTTATACAGAAAAAAACAATGTCTTAAATGTAATGAAGTTGACTTTTATTAATGCTGGTATGTAAGTATTATGATACTTTTTCTGTATAAATTTACTAAAACCATTAAAGGGTCAACTAATTTTTGAAGTCTGACAGTCATTCTGGTAATCACAATGCAAGCCATATTTTACATTGCTCTAAGTTTCTACCAATCACAATGGAGCAATATTGATATACATATATGGATATTCTTGACTGGAAAAAAATGTAATGATATGGATAATCTTGACTGGATGGTTTTATTCTTGTCTGTTTTTCTGGTCTTGTTGTGAGATTGGCAAAATTGTTGACAATCACGATCCTGACTTCTAAATGTGAGCATAATCCCAGTCATATAAAGTTTATTACAAGCATCACAAACACTTTTTAATTTAATATATTTAATGTGATAAATGATAATTATTTTTATTTAATGAAAATTTAATAAAATCTAATTGTAAGTGAAATTATGCTAAATACAACTAAATTGAAAACCTCTCTTCCCCGATCATATCGGCAATTCTGAAAATTTTGGGGTGCAAATTTTACGTCAGCAGAAGCCTTTTTTTTTAACAAATTTTATCCTAAAAATCACTTACATAAATTTCACAGGTGTACAAATGACAATGGGTTTTAATTGGCAACTAAATTTGGTTTTAATTCTTGAATACAGTTTAAAATAATGTATGTGGTAACTTATTTTGTTTAATTTTTTTTCCCCCCAGTTGCTTAAGCCACAACGACATCAGCAGTGGAGTTGCTTAAGATTTAGTCAAATTTGAATATAGATGCTTATTGATTGATTCATTCATTTTCTATGGCTTAATCCTTTGCAGAAAATATTTTTAGACTGTGATATTTTTTTTTTTTTTGAAATAGTAAAACTTATATCATTAAAAAGTATTACTAAGAGGTGGATTCAAATGTGCAAAATACAAAGGATATTTGCACGTAAGTGAATATAAATGAATCCAACAGGAATTGGAATTCAGCTCTTTGATTAACAATTTTAAGTGATTATCCATTAGTAAACCTGTACATCTAAGCTTACTGGTACTGACCAGGCTGGACATTGCTTAACTTTGGTGATCATACAGGAAGTGGTGTTTAAAGGTGATGTGGCCGTAAGCCACATTTGCTTATAAATGATATTAAATATTAAAGATTATGAGAATCCAAAGTAAAACTCTTCTTTAGTAGCATGTAATCATTATAAAATAGTTGTGAAATTTAAAATAAAATTGTGCCTCATGACATCAGCACCACTCAATTGGAGTAGCCAAAATTGGAAAGATTTGCTGAGTAGTTATTAAAAACAAATTTGTAGGCGGAACATTTAACCAAGTCTCTGCATAGTGTGATGTGTTATTGACAAGTATATAAAAAAAGATTGGCCATGTATACTTCTTATATGTAGATATAATAGGCTGTTGAAAGAAATTTGAGATAAAAACATTTTTTAAATTCACAACCCTAATCTTGGCAAACAACTAACCCAAAACTACTAGATTTCATTGCTAATACAACATATGTGCAAAGAAAAAAAATTCCATAAAAAGTTTAACTTCATTTTATTTCTCATTCAGAAATGATACAGGTGTGTCTGAGAATTGCAATTTTTAATGTTTTCCTATCATGATTCTATTTGGTTTAGAGGACAAATAATATACAACAAATATTACTTTTTTTATTATTATTATTATGGCTTTTTATATCTCAAATATCATTCATCAGCCTATATATATATATATATATATATATATATATATATATATATATATATATATATATATGCAAGTTTCATTAAAGACAACTGACAATGTACTGTGATTAAGCATTTTATTTTTTTTGTGCTCACATAAATATTTTTTCTTAACATTGCTCAATTCATTTAAAGACACACGCAAACCTACCAAACACCCTATCCGCAACATATTTGTAGAAAATACAAGGATAAGAGCCGCATCCTCAAATAATGGAAACACTAATAATAAAAAAGAAAAACCCAACACTCAATAACATCATCTATGAACATGGCCACAATGTGCTGACTGTATTTGGGAAATAAAACTTTCCTATAATTCTAGCTACATGCATAAAAAATCCATACATTCAGTTAAAGATAAAAAAAAATAAAAATCATCCTCAATAATGGCTAAAAGAATAGCCAAAAGCATATTTGGATATACAAAACACTTGGACAGTTTTTACAAACTTAATGTCCAGAAAAGAAAACACTCGTAAAAACACAAATAAATAAAAAGATTAATTGCAGTATCTTATCAGCTGTCTTTAATAAAACTTGTATAAAAGAGGGATTCCTTCTCAAATACACACTTTATATATATATATATATATATATATATATATATATATATATATATATATATATATATATATATATATATATAGAGAGAGAGAGAGAGAGAGATATAAATTCCCAGATCAATTCTGTGGACAAGACAGATTGGTATAAAATGACAATTGGAAAAAAGATCTTAGATTTTGCCGACGCGTTTCGTCTTCTGACTTTTTCAAAGCAAAAATGAAATTTTTTAATCTAACTATAACAAGAACATTTTGATTTCATTTTTGCCTTGAAAAAGTCGAAAGACGAAACACGTCGGCAAAATCTAAGATCTTTTTTCCAATTGTCATTTTATATAATATATATATATATAATATAATATATATATATAATATATATATATATAATATAATATATATATATAATATATATATATATAATATAATATATATATATATATATAATATAATATATATATAATATATATATATATATAATATAATATATATAATATATATATATATATATATATATATAATATAATATATATATATATATATATATAATATATATATATATAATATATATATATATATATATATAATATATATATATATAATATATATATATATAATATATATATATATAATATATATATATATAATATATATATAATATATATATATATATATATAATATATATATATATATATATAAACGTGAACATAGAAGTCAACACTTAGAGGTGACAGCATGAAACAGACTGTCGCCTATATGTATTGACTTCTATGTTCACTTTTATATTTACACACGCTCTATCTCTGAGCACTTGATCCCATAAATATAGCACATCTTAAGACTATATATATATATATATATATATATATATAAAAAAGGCAAACAGAATCTATGTAATGTTTATATATGAACATTATATATGTTCCAAAGGTTATCATAGACAGATGTGATAGTGAAAAAAAGCTTCCAGAGTCTATAAAATATTCCTATGGAATGTTCAAATAACCTCTGGCAACTAACTCCACCTCCAAGCTGGAGAAAATGTGAAGGCAAATCACTCATGCTTCATAACCAGCTGCTTTGGATAGATGGAGTTTATCAACCTCGGAAAGTAGTCAATCTAGAAGAAGGAAAACTTTGATTTTAAACCTGCCCTATCTTGTAGTCATATCCAAACATGGGAAAAAACTAAGGAAGTAAATTCAGACAGAAAAATCTGGAGTGCAGCCTCAAAGGTGGTTGGCTGTCGTCAACTTTCCAGCAACTCTAGCAGCCAAACCAGCTCTAAATGTAATACCCTGTATTCTTTTGAATAGTGTCAGTATGGTCAAGAGGGGAGCTATGTGGTCTGGGCAGCACATAGCCTCTTTATGTCAACACCCATGCCTGCACCCTAGAGAGATGAGAAAACAAAAGGACGGGATTTTGATCAAACAGGATATTACCATTATCTCACAAGATAAATGGATACCTACAAGAAAACAAATCAATGACAAAGTGGAAAACATTTTTTGTGTGATGCATTTTGTCCTTTAGGACTTCAGCAAACTGAAGTTATGTAAGTTATAGCTCCAAATTCAAAGAAAAAAGAAAGCTTCCGGGATTTCTGAAGGACTATTGTATGCATTGTAACATTATCAATCATTGTGAAAAGTTGTCTGGTTGGCAATTCTAACTTAATCACAATGGTGATCAAGTTTTAGAAAAAACTTGAAGTGTACTGAAAATTATTAAAAAAGAAAAAAAGAGAAACAACTAATATTTCCAATAACATTATTTTCCATAGACCTTCCTTAATGAGTTATTTAGCTTTAGTAGATATAACCGAACTTCTTTTTTTTTTTTAACTCATAATGGGAAAAGCTGAAGTAAAATATTTTGCCTGATGATAAATTTTAATGAAAACAATACCTTACAGAGTTGCAGAGACTGAAGAACCATACAAACTTATATACTTAACAAAAGTATCTTTTGGTTATTCCAAACAAACTTACAGACAAAACAGAATTTGTTCCAAGAATGAAGGTCTTTTTTTTTTTTTTTCAAGGATGAAATGATTTAAAAAAAAGAAAGATAACTAACATGTCTGCCTAACAGAAGTATTTTTCTTCCTCCATGTCTGAAGATCATGTATTTAGGAAAAGCAAAAAAGTTGTCCAATAAGGTTTGATGAGGATGCATTAGTTGGGGGTGGGGTAGGATAGAGAAGTGACGGGGTGGGGAGTGGGTTTCTCAAGCCAAGCCTAGTGACAGGACAGAGAACCTCACTCTCTGATGCTTCCATTTCACTAAGACAACTTTTAGATGCTATTTGAGTTAAAGTGGGGAGAAAGATCCACAACCAGCCACACCTAAGTGGTTGTGGCCTGTACAAAGAAACAGCAACAAGATGAAAGACATTTTAGGTAAGTATATGGAGAGCTTTACTATATTTCTGATTTTCTCAGATCTCATCTATCGTGTAAGTAACTTTATATTTACTTAAGTGCAAAAAAGCAACACGAAAAAGAAATCAAGAAATAGAGCGAACAACTTTGCTTCTGAATCAATTTCTTTGAGTTTTTACTTTTCAAGTAATAAATATTTTTACTTGAGACATTTATCCATCTTTGCCAGGTTCTTCTCCAAATATTTTGCCATCCCTAGCCCAACCAGCCTACACCTATTATATGACAACAAGAGTTAAGAAACACTGTATTTGAAATGAGGGATCACTTGAGAATTGTGTCTATTTTAAACCTTAAAAAAAGTTTGTGGAATTATTTCATATTTCACAGAATAGCAGGATGAACATTTCTTCCTCTTTCCATTTCCAGAAAACCATCATTAAAAGAAATCTAACAAGTGAAATCAACAGAGAGTTAGAGAGAGTGTGTGTGAGAGAGAGAGAGAGAGAAAGAGAAAGAGAAAGAGAAATAGAAAGAGACAAATAGAGAGAGAGAGAGAGAAAGACTCAAATAATTCAAGAAAATTTACAGACTGCACCAGATATTTGAAAACACATCTTTCACAGATCATAAATGGCAAGCAATGCAATATTATTCAGCATGTGCCAGATTTTTAACAATCATTTCTCTTTCCAATATATCTATAACAGTAACATGGCTGCTTCTAATTTAAGGCAGGAAATGAAAATGCAGTCTGCACTGGTGCCATTAGCTGCTAACCAGAGTGGCTCAAACATGGGTAACTCCTAGAAAGTGAACAGGTGAAACAACAGGTGATATTTTCAGTAATGCACACTAAGTTCACATTATCTGTAAGGGCACTGAATATTTTGAGTAAAAATTTTGCCTCAATTCTCCCTGCAGAGCTTTAGGGCTAATACCATCATATACAAAGAGGTGCTGAAAATGGTGGTCAAACAGTGGATCAAGGGTATGGCCATACATGTCCTGACAGGATTCCACTCTTCTACATGGACTCTGGAGTGGCTGAGAAGTTTCATGATCATTGCCAAATTAGTCTTCTAGCTTTCCAGATTTTAATATCTTGAGGGTGTCATGAAGGAAGTGACTAAACAACGACTCCACAATACCTATGACTCATTGAAGACAGCCATTGTTGCTGTGATGGTCAACTTGAATGGGAAAGCAAACTTGTTTCTGAGGCAGTTGAGCTTTCTGTCCAATTTTTTGGGATGAGGAGTAATCCCTATTTACATACTGACTGTTCTGCTCATCTTTGTCGTTATGTTTTGTGCCCTCTAGCCTTCATCAAGTATATATCGACATGGGTAACCTATAGGGAATTGAATACTTTATTTAATCTACTGGGGTTGACTGTTCCTGTCTCGTGTATATCTCATCTAGTTCTTATTTTTAGTACTGCTCTGTTATTGCTCACTTTGTTTCCACTGAGTCCAAGTACACACTGCCCGGCTAAGGGATTGAACTCCCAATACCTATATAGAACACTAGTCTAATGGATTAAAGTGTTGGTTTATGAATTTGATATGCGAGTTCAATCCTTGGACTGAGCAATATGTACTTGAACTCGGTGGAAATAGGGCAAACAATAACCGTGCAGTATTAAAATAAGAATTAGATGAGATATCTCTAAACAGGAGTAGTGGAACAAAGACAATCTAACACCATAGATTTAAGAATGAGTTTAGTTCAGCATTCCCTGGAGGTTATCCAGATTGACATATGCCTAATGAAGACCAAGACTTGATAAAAAAATAAAGATAAGGACAATAGTCTGCATGTAAATAGTGTAAGCTGTTGATTTTGTGTATATATATATATTTTTTTCTTGTCTGCTTTTGACATGTCAGGAGTTGCAGTCTCTGTATCATGGCTCCCCTCAAGGTTCTTGACTTTACTTTGAAGGAAGGCTTTCTTGGACAGGCTCTCAAATAGACTGCCCCCTAGTAAGGGAAAGGATCTTTGTTTGATTTTTATTGAATGAAGAGTTTGAATGATTTGTCTTCAGTTGCAGATTTGGTACGAGGAATGATGCCACAAGCAGTATCAGACATGTTCTCCTTTCTGAAGCTATTAGTACAGCTATATTTTAAGATTTCTATGTTCATCTTCTTTAAAACGAATCTTTAGCAGCTATGTCCCTATATAGTGTGCTGGACAGAAACCTGGCAAGTCCTTTGGCCTTTCAATGATATCATTAATCAGAGACTAAAATTTTGGTAATACTTTCTTCTTGTTTTCTGGGAACCTGTCAGAAAATCTTTTGGCATTTTCCTCTTGTTTCTTGTGTAATAAATTCATGTCAACTGCAATGATTTAAGGCAACAACTGAACCACTAAAACAATTCCACAGAACAGACTCGGGCTAATTATTATCTTAAATATTTAAATCATTATTTTCAGCAATATGAATTCTGCAACAAAAAAGGTTTTGGGGGAATTACTGGTCGATTTGTTTTTTATGGATTATCAACAATTTTCAGATTATTTAAAGCCTTAAAAGATTTATACATGGTAAGAATTTGGGGGAGACAATAATCATTTATCGATACAATTTCTACTAATTAAACCATAGCTAGGCCCCAATGGCATTTGCACATAAGTGAATATAACAAACTCGACTGAAATTGGAACTCATCTCTCCAATTTTTAATTCCAAGACATTATTCATTACACCATCCATACATCTAAGCTGGTATTCCCACACTGTCACCCATCCAAACTTGACATTGCTTAACTTTGGTGATCATACAAGATGCATTGTTTTGATATGGTTGTAAGCCTTGGGTGAATTAAACTTCACTTGTAATTTTTATGAAACAGTTATAATAATAATTATAGTTATATAATATTGATAATTATGTATGAAAGAGTTAAGTGAAAAAATTGATTGATGTTAGTGATATATTACAGTTGCTACTTGGCTTTTTGTCGGAAGCTATTTGGTCTCATGACAAAAAAAGAGATGAAATTAAATTTTGATATGATGGATTGCACCATGATTTATTCAAATTTCTATCTTCATTGTGTTTTATCATTTTTCAAATGTTCTTTCTTCAACCTTTCCCAAGTGTATTTATGCTGTAGTTGATAAAAATATACAAAGATAATATACTGAATAATTCAAGGAAAGATAATAACAAAAAGGGTAATGATTATCTTCAAAGCTGTCTAATGACCAGTGGATCCTTTTAGTGCTATTTGCAGACAAGTACAGGACACTGAGTTCAAATGTAAAAGAACAATACAATGGACTCACACAGTACAGCTAAGTGGACATTTTTTGCTTTTAGCTTCCTGAATTATTTTCATTCTAATTATGGAACTGTATTAATGTTATTTGTACTTAAGAGGAAGAAACAAAACTTTCATTTTTTTTATTAGGTCAGTGCAAAAATAATGACGTAATAATGTCATTTTTTGACGTATTTTTTAACGTCAAAAAACGACATTATTACATCATTATTTTTGCACCAACCTAATAATTTTAAAGAAAAAAAGTAGTTTAGGGATAGAAACACTGGCCTACAGCAAAGAGGCAAAATTTCTCTGAAGAGCTTAAATTTTGTGTTTAAACCATTTAGAATTCTGAGGTGAGGGGTTTCTGGCTAGCAGAAAAAATAGATTCAACACCCACAAAACAGAAATAGAGGTCTAGATCATGATTTTCTGATAAATACAAAGAACTGATACTTAGTACCCAGTATATAGTGCCAAAAGTGGATAATGATTGATTTAGTATATGAAGGAAAGTCTGTTTTAAACAACTTCCCAGGAACAATTTTATTATAATTCGAAGATTAAAATTGTTTTAATATGTAGGAACTTAAAAAAGAAAGAAAAATTGCCTAGTATGTTTTTTGTTAGCATTATTCAAAGATGGGGGTCAGAAACAAAAAAAGCAGGCAAAATATAACAAATAATTGTGTTAATTTGACTGAATTTGTGCTGTAGGGCCTCATATAAGACATTTTTTTAAAAGAGTGTCAAGTTAAACCTGTCTGCCACTTATAACAGTTTCAACAAGATAAAAAATAACTTTCCTAACAAAAAAAGGCAGCAAAAGGAAAGCTTGAGAACAGATAATCTAAAAATAAGATTAAATTCAAATGATCATAACTTGGCAAATACCTGGAATTAGGACAAATGTAGACCAGATCAGAAATTCCAAGACTGTCTACTTTCAAACTAGACATAGCATATATCACTTAGGAAATGTTCCAAAAATACTAGATGTCTGCTTGTGTACTCACTGTGCAGTACTTGTCAATTTCTGCTGATGAGCATTTATCAGAGACCCATCTACTTTTTGGGGTTTTATCAATTCACTTTAAGTAAGCTGATAAGGTCACTAAGATGCAAGAGGCTACTGGGAGTGAAAGAGAATTAAAAGACTTTAGAAGGAACTGGAAACAAAGCAATAAACCTCTACTCCTGTTCAAAAGACCAGAGCAGACTGTGAACCAGATGATAGGCAAGCCTATCTATTCCTATTAAAGAGAAAAAATAATTAGTAAATAAAATTTCAGAGTTTAAGTGGAGATGTTAGAAGTATATAGTTGAAGTAGACTTTAGAATGAACTGGAAGCCTAATTCTAATCAGGAAACAAGGGATAAACTACTCCTTTTCAAAAGACAAGGGAGGAGTTGAAACTGGGCAGTATACAAACCTATCTACTCCTATTAGTGAAATAAGAGCACAGTGTTGACTGAAACAATGATGTACGGGTTAGATATTGTTGAGGAGTATTGCGGAATTTTGCTTCCTTTTACTTTGGGATCTTACCTTTTGGAGACTCAAACTTTGATGTTTTGTTAAACCAAAAAGTTATAGCTGTCACTTCAACAAGAACAGATTTGATTTTTTGACATACCAATATTTACATGGGTCAAAAAACCTAGGTACTGCTATCAATAGTGAAGCCACTTATCAAAACAACAGTTAGTATGTTAGTGTATAATAAATTGCATAAAATGTAAGGGAGAAAAGGATTATTTCAGTGCAAAATCCAATGAACAAAAGTAGAGTTCAAAGTATGACTGAAATTAATTGGAAGAAACATGAAATAGTTTTTCATGTTTAAGTCAATAGAGTGTAAGCATTTTAATAATTCTAGAAGACATGAAAACCCCACAAAAACAAAAGGTACAAAAGAAAGTATTTGTCATTTTTCCCTTTACTTTTAAGTATTGCTTTGTAAGCAATGAGTAAATGTAATCAACTAGTTAACAAGTCAAATATTGTTTCTTTCAATTATAAATACAGTTGTAGCACATGAATTCTCTATATAAGGGTTACATAGTAATCCAACAAATTTTTAATATATATATATATATATATATATATATATATATATATATATATATTACTATTTTACAGTCAAATATATAAAGCATGGAGGAGTAATGGATAGCAGCTCAGATTAAGGAACTGGAAAATAGAGTTTGAATTCCAGTCGAGTTCATTACATTCATTTATATGCTAATACCCTTGAGAAAGTTATGAATCCATCTCTTCTACATCTTCCACCCAGCTATGAGTAAATAGCAGGACAGACTGGGTCCTATAGCCTTGGTTGGCAATCAGTCTAGGAGGAAAGAAACTGAATTGAGACCAGCCTGGTGAGGATTGAGTGCCATCAGGCTGCATTGCCCAGGAGAAGATTTTTTTGATAGTCGTGAACATTCTGTTACACAAGTGGTACTACAACTTGATCAAGGTGTCTTAAGCAGGCAAAGGTGTTTGATTAAAAAGAAAAGGACATTTCATGTAAGTAAACATTCATCCTTTAAGGAACCTTTTAACAGCTCTAACAAATCTCCATTCAAAATGAAGCTGCTCTCTCTCACGCTCTCTGAATTTGAACAAAAACATATATAGAAATGGAAGATATGTGTATATAGGATGGGGAATACAAATTTACTCCCTCTATAACAATTAACTTTAAGTCTATATATGTTTACATATACTATGCACAATAAGACATGACAAAAACACAAGGAAGAATAACATGTCGTACAAAAAGTAACAATACCTTTGGCACTAATTTCAGTGTTTGAGGAATAGAAATTGGTCTCAAAAGATACCAAACTGATCTTTGTATATCAAACATGTGAATAGAGTAATATAAACTTTTCATTTTTTTTAAGTTACAAAAGTACACTAAAAATGAACAAAAGACCCCTAACAGACTGACTTTTAAGAAAATGTGTGTAGATGTATAAATCTGCATAAAAAAAAAAGTCAGAAGATAATAAAAGGTACGAAAAGTGATAGATTTAGGTACACCTGATATTTTCTTTTATGAATCAGTAAAGAACATACCAACAAGACTTTCAGACTAACACATCATTGAAAACAATAAGTGACAATGACAATATACTCAAGATTTGATAAAGAACATTTACAGCTTATATAATAGCTGGCCACTTGTATTCAAAGATACCTATCTACTAGGGCAGCTAGCCAATCCCTATTGCACACCCACAGAGCCCATCTGTGGCTTATACTGCAACGATGCTGAGAAGACCTTAGTTTCTATTAACAAGGCCAACATGCTCAAAACCTCAGTCACGATGACTTGTGACTTTGTGGTATCACAGCTATTGATGATCCAAAGGGTACTGTCTACACAATTTCACTCACAAGGCTTAGGTCAACCCATGGTTTGGTTTTCATGCACTTTCCAAAGGTGATGCATGCTGGTATTGCCCCCCTCCCAACTGATAACATCAGGAAGTCTCCTTCCTGACAAAATCGACAAAGGTGAGATTCGAACCCAGGTCTCATGGTCAGAAAGCGAATGTTTCAATGACTTGACCATATGCCTATATATATATATATATATATATATATATATATATATATCCACACATTGTAATAGAATAGAAAACCTTGAGGATGAAACAATAAAACAAGAAGTTGCTGCAGCCAAATAAGGATATAGACTGGAAACAAAAGAAAAATAATATCTTAAGAATAAAATTATACAACTACTGTCAATCAAAGTCTAAGTTCAGAGAAATAAGTATTAATTTTAGTCTCATAAGTAAATAGTCATTGTTGTCAAACAGTATCATAGACATCATCCATACACCAACAGTATTTGCAAACCTTTTCATTTAAATTCAATGATGTTATGATTATTAGTAAAACCTCCCCATCAATCTTTGAAATTTACAAATGAAAGAACCTATGGATTTAAAAAACAAAAAATCATTTACAATTTAAAACAATTGCATATCTAATTAAAAAATTATACACACTTAATGAGAAAAATTTTTCCATTTCAGTAAAAATTATA
Source organism: Acanthosepion lycidas (assembly GCA_963932145.1). NCBI lineage: Eukaryota > Metazoa > Mollusca > Cephalopoda > Sepiida > Sepiidae > Acanthosepion > Acanthosepion lycidas. The sequence continues at coordinate 51,497,958 of OZ010607.1, read as the reverse complement.
ATCAGACTGAAAAATGTGTTTCTCCTCAATTCAACATTATAAAAAACTTTCACTAAACTTGGTATGTACTTGCCACAACCATGTAATGTAAATATTCTTGAGCTAAGAAGAATAACATGATAGGAATATTTTTCAGAAGGTAAAGTAAACAGATAAGTAATTATTCAAAATACAAGTTTTTCTGACTTATTAAAATATCCAGATGACCATCTTTGGTACAGTTCCTAAATTGTAAAAGAGCAATAGAAAAAATTAAAAATCTTAGTTCATCTAGCAATGAAAGAAAGCATCTTGCACATTTGTTTGTCATGTGTCATTTCTTTTAAAGCTTTGTTTTTCAGTTCATACCCTCCCCAATTCAATTGCATGAGCTTGAAGCCACCCCCCCACATCTACAATGATTTCCCTAACACTCTTCACCTTTTGTTCATTGGACAAATAGGTTTGCCATTATTTCCAACAAAGGAGTCTGAAAAGCTCCACTGAACAGGAGGTAGTCTACAATCATAGCACCTAACAAGGCAGTGAAGTTATAGAGAAAGGAGGAGAGAAAGAAAGGTTGTGGGGGAGAAAAAGAGAGGAGAAAGAAAGGCAAGGTGGCAAGAAAAAAAGAAGGGAAAGTAAGGTGGGTAGGAGGTAAAATGAAATCGGGGGGGGGGAGAAGGAAAAATAAAAGTGATGGAAGAGTAAAATAGAGAGGAAGGAAGAGTAAAAGAGTTAAGAAGAGCAGTGAGGGAGAGTGGCATAATGAAGAGGGGACTAGTGAAGGGATAAGAGTTAGGAAGGACAAGGAAAATCTAGTAGGCAAGGACAAGGAAAAATGGAGATGCCAGTTGGAAGGACAAAGAAAAGCCAGTAAAAAGAAGTGATGAGGCAAAGAAAAGGGAGTCAAAGTGAGGGGTAGAGGATAATGAGAAATGAGAGGACAAGGAAAAGAAGAAATTAAACACAAAGGAGTTTGCTCATGAAGTAAAAAAGATAAAGATGAATTTCTTATTGAATTGAAAACTGGTTGCAGATTAATTGGGCCAAGGAGAAGACCAAGTGAAGAAGAAAAATGAAAAGAGTTCATTTGAAAGATGTGCTGAGAGGTAGTGTCCATCTGAAAGAGAAAGTTTCCTGCCAGAAAGGAAAATCTGTGTAAGCATTGCATTAGAGCTCAGGACATTATATATATATATATATATATATATATAAAATTTTGTCAAGATGCAAAAACGTGTACAATATATACAAATAGCTAAATATACACATACTTAAATCTCAAGAAACAAGTGTCACATATTTTCTTTGTGTGTGTGTGTGCATACAGAGTGCGATGAGTAAATTGTTGCCATCTTTTATTTCAGGCATGTGTGTTGTTTGTTTTTGATTTTGTTGATTGCGCAGTTTAGTAACGTCAGTTGGGCAAAGTCTGTGAGAGTAAGGGCACCATGACACAATTTGCTTCACCATAAATTTGTGAACGGCATGCTGTACTGCTTGGCATTTGCACTGAAAGTTCCAATACAAACATTTCAGATTGTTTGGGTGTCAATCTGAGGACAGTGCTGAGGAATCAGAAACAGTTGGATGAGTCTAATGGTGATTACGAAGGTGTTTGGAGTGATGGTGATATTATGCCTCCATTCATCTTCCCAGAGGGTATCAGAGTCAACATGGAGGCCCACAGTAAGTGCATTGAGGAGGTAGTGCTGCCTTGGGTCAAGAGGGTGCCTGCTGGAAGATCCTATGTCTGGCAACAGGACTCTACACAATGGCACACAAGCAGAAGAAAAAATCATGGCTGTCAGATAATTTCTGCAACTAAATCACCCATTGAGTTCAGCAAGAGACCAACAAAACTCCTTGTAATACCAAATTTGAACTGAAGGCAAGGATCATGGCAGCATTCACCAAATTAAACAAGGAGACTGTCCAGGAGATTCTGAAATTATCTGGAGGTCATGGTTGAAGACAATGGAAATTTTATTGATTGTATTTCAAGATATTTTTCGATAATTTTTGTAAATATATCTGTTAAAATGAGATGTCTGTTTTATTCTCATTTTAGTGTAATTTAGACGACAATTTATCCATCGCGACATGTATATCATCATCATCATTGTTATTCAAGGATCATCAAACAAATGCAAACGATCCTTTCTTTAACTGTATAGTATAATGTGCACACACATATATACAATCACATACACACACATATATATATATATATATATATATATATATATACAATCACATACACACACATATATATATATATATATATATACAATCACATACACACACACACATATATATACAATCACATACACACACACACACATATATATACAATCACATACACACACACACACATATATATACAATCACATACACACACACACATATATATACAATCACATACACACACACACATATATATACAATCACATACACACACACATATATATATACAATCACATACACACACACATATATATACAATCACATACACACACACATATATATACAATCACATACACACACATATATATATAATCACACACACACACACATATATATATAATCACACACACACACACATATATATATAATCACACACACATATATAATCACACACACACACATATATAATCACACACACACAATCACACACACACACACATATAATCACACACACACACACACACACACATATATATAATCACATACACACACACATATATATATATATATATATATATATATATAGATATATATATACATACAATCAGATAGACAAATACATATATATATATGCACACAATCACATAGACATATATATATATATATATACACACACAGACAATATATATATATATATATACACAATCACATACAGACTATATATATATATATATATATATACACAATCACATACAGATAATATATATATATATATATATATAATCACATACAGACAATATATATATATATATATATATATATATATATATATAATCACATACAGACAATATATATATATAATCACATACAGATAATATATATATATACAATCACATACAGATAATATATATATATACTATCCCAGAGACAATATATATATATATATATATATATATACACACAATCACATAAAATATTATATATATATATATATATATATACATACACACACAATCACATAATATATATATATATATATACACACACACACACAATCACATATTATATATATATATATAAACACATACACACACAAGAGAGAGTGAGAGAGAATAAACACAATATTAATGTGTATAAGTAGTGAAATAAGTGACTAATACCAAGATTCAATCAAAAACGGTATACAAAAAAGTCTTGGTTTAAATACATTATTTATATCTTGTGTGTGTGTGCGTGTCTCTCTCTCTCTCTCTCTATTTGATACATTTATAAGTGAGTGAAAGGATGTTACCTGAGTGTGTGTATATGGGGCCAATTGAGGGTGCATACTGTAAATGTTTATATGTGTGCAGCCCAGAGGCTAGGGGGGCATGATTATGATAATCAAAGATGAAAACTGGTGCTAACAACTTATTACTCTTCTTCCCCAACTGTTGTACATTTCATATTCCTCACTCTCTCTCTCTCATGGTGAATTGTTACAGTATTAAGTGCTGTAAAATACTGAATAGCCTGTAAAGATAAGTGATGTAGACACTGCACCAGCAACCTTACGTTGTTTGTATAGCGGTTCATTTCTTTTGCTTATTCATGCATTTTTCTCTCACCCCTTCAACACTCAATCCCAACTCACAACATTTCTATCTTGCTCAATTGATCAAATTCCCAAGACTCTTGAAAACCACTCGAGTTAATAAGGGTCCAGAATATTACTCCGACAACAAAACAGAACTTAAGTACTATTATATAGCTTTACATAAAGACATGCATATATATTTATAGATATATATAAAAAAAACAACAAAAAACAAAAAAAAAAAAAAAAAAAACAAAAAAAAAAAAAACAAAAAAAAAAAAAAAACACACTTGAATGTGTATATATGTATGTATAGCGTGATGTTGAGTTAATTTTAATATCAAACCAAAATGAAAAATGAAAAAATATCTCATTTCCTACAAATCCTATCGAGCAAAAGAGGGTATGTTATTTATTCAAGAAATGTTATGCATTATCAACAATAAGCTGTTAAGTTGGGAGAGAGCAGAGATAAGGGCCTGGTTGGTGTTATAGGAGTTCTTTGGTATTGTGTTGCCTAAAAATCTTCTGTGCACTCTAAATTTTAGATAGCATACAGGTAAGAATTCAAGAATAATGGCATGCAAATAAGAATTCGAAAATAAGAAGGAAAATGACTTAAAGAAAAAAAATGATTCAGTATAATACATGAACCTATTTTCCAAATAAATAAGATATTGCCATTCTAATTGAAACTATATCACATTTTAAAATATAATTTGTAACTTAATAGCCATTTGTTGGAAATCTAAAAAAATAATAATAATTTGGACTATTTTACAATGGATCTACTGAGCATGTGTACCAAAAGTAAAACAAATAATTAATGCAATAAACTATCTAATCCTAGTCGGTTACTAATAATTAGAAATATTTTTAGACAACAAATACCACTTCTAAATATATCAGTTGTTAAGCCAAGCATTGTACAACTGATTGATTCAACTGGATGTATGAAAACAAAAGTTTGTATAATTGTAATTAGAAAATCATGTCAAAGTTTTGAGTTACTTTGCTAACAGAAATATTAGCATATATAAATAAAAAGTAAGAAATTATCTTTATAAAAAGAGATCATAAAAATAATCATATTAGGCCCAATGAAGGGAAATTAGATCAATTCGGATTGTAGTAGTGGGCTAAATTTAATATATAAAAAAAAAAAAATTTCTTAAATCCCTTGAAAAATATCATCTACTTATCTCCTTAACACTTTATTAACACCGACATTTTTAAGCACAGATCAATCAGATAGCTTCTTTTTTTTTTTTCTTTCTAAAACCAGATACTTGGATAAGCAAAACAAAAAAAATCAATAACTCAAAGTGAAGGACAATCCTACACACACTCACCACACTCCCTGACCACTTACCAACCTCAATATAAACCCAGGAAAAGAGGGCTTCAATGTCAGTTCTTTCTACACTTTGACCAGAAAGCGGGACAGGCTGGTTCTCTCCTCTAATCACCTAAGAATTAATCAGGATAACTGCTTACTACAAAAGTCTCACTCTCTCTCTCTGTTCCAATGTACCAAGAGTTACAAACACTTTAACATAAGAAGGATACAATTGTATTCATAAAAAAAGAAAATAAACTTTCCAAAACAATGTTTGCTGAGCATTCATTTATTTTGAATAGAAAAAAAAAAAAAAATCGACATTCTGTGCCAACCTCCACAAGGTCAATATTTAAATTGTTAATCATGTTAATAAGTTCAATTCCCTCCCTGATGTTTTTCTGAATAAGTTTCAAATAAATTTATTAGAAATTATAATAAAAAACAGTATCTTATTACAATTCTGTGTATCCCATCCTTAGTTTTCACAAACATTATGACCTGCCAATACCTTGTAAATAATTCCATTTTGATCTCATGGAAAGATGGAAAAAGACATATCAGAGATGCTACATGGTTCCACTGAGAAAATGAATGAAAGAAAGAAATGGAAGACAATAGTTTTTAACAGCTGTTTCAGTAATCAAAATACTCTGTGGTGTATTTCAAATAGAAATTATATTGAACAAAAGCTAATTTTTTTTTTCATTAAAATCAATCAAAATGGCCATTTTTGACACCTTTGTAAAGAAAAGTTAATTCTCGGTTTTAAAATACTTGCAAAAATAAAATATATATTTCTGAAACTTATTTTGAGGAAAATTAGCAAATTTAAATTAATCTGATTTGAAACCAATATTGCTAACTTGTACCAGAAAATGCTGTATACAAATTTATTATGGGGTCTTGTTTTTCTGATGTGTTAATCAGTTTATTTATATTAGATTGACACAGTTATACATAGTTAATAGTTCATAGTTAAGTATGGTGGAGCAGACTATAAAGCTTGAAGTTTTTTTTTTGCTGTAATGAAAAAACATATTACCTTCAAATGCTAGATTTATCAATTTGTACATCCATACCTTAGAAATTCTGCATGTAATCACAAAAACAAAACAAAATTCTTTTAAAAATATTTGAGGTCATTAGATTGTAGTAAGCTTTACAATATAGGATTAGTAAATATAGTTTTTCTTAATAATATTATTTCCTAAGAATTACCTCATTCAAGATGAGTTTCAAAAGATTTAAAAACGTTATAAATTATTCAAATTAAAACTGTAAAAAAAATGAAAACAAATCTTGTAAAAATTCATTTTTTGTTGAAAAAAAAAAATTCTTTTTCATCAGACAATATTTTCTTTAATATATTTTATTCATAAAAGCAATTAAAAGCTTCTCTTATTGAATTTTTTTATTTTTCAATTCAGAACAGATTTTTGGTAAGACCGGGTCTGATTTTGCAAAAAAAAAAAGTAAATAAAAATAAAAAAAAATAAAAAAAATGGTGATTTAAATTCTTCAAAAACTTTAATTATATAATCAAAAAATACTTTGATCCTCCCTTTTACTAATAACATAATGATTTTGATGATAAAACTATGTTTTCATTAACTTTGGAGCATGTTTTCATCACGGTATGCTGATTTTTTAGCATTTTTGTAGAGGTACCTACTTTAATAAAATACATTTTCTCCTCTCTTAGCAAAAGTAAATATTGTTTGCTGACATTTGTTATAATTAGTTTCAACATTACATCATACTCAGTATTTTCTATCCAATTGTCAATATTTACACTATTTACATTGTTTGGACTGTTGTCCTCATCTTTATTGTCATATTCACAATGTTTTAGCCATTGTAGGATCCATTGTTCTTTAGGAATTCAGTGGAATTTTGAACATCCACGGGGGGTAGATTGTTCTAGTTCCACATGCCATGACTTTTCTGGATATATCAATTTCAGTTATTTTCCTTCAGTAACTCAATTTTCCAAGTTTTTGTTCAACTCTGCTGTGGTCAGGTATTGAAATCACAACTCTTTGGGTCAAGTAACTGGATTACTTCATCCACTGGGCCATGTCTCCTTGGGAATAGGTTTAGGATGGACTAAATAAAGAATTTGGTTTGAAATTCCAACTTATATCACCTGAAGAAAGCTGGAGGACACAATGGCCAAAATGTTGTGAACATAACAATAAAGATGGGGACAACAGTACAACCAATGTGAATAGTGTAAATAGTTACAACACCTCAGCACAGAAATATAGACAGATGCCGATTGTCAGTAACATAAAAGGGAAAAATATCACAATGGAGACTGTTGTAGACAAATTTTACTGCATACATCAATGTCCACTGTGATATTTGTTCTTCATCCAATCATTAAAAAAGAAATAAAGCTCAGCCATGATGGATATGATGGTTTTAGATTGTGATACTCTCAGGTTTGAAATGATCAAGGTGTGAGAAGAACTGTCCGAGAGAGAGAGAGAGAGAGAGAGACAAAAAAAAAAAAAAAAATCTTTTGCAGCTACATTCTTCATATTAAAATGACAAAAACACTGAAAACCACAAAGAAGTGTTGTTGTATCTGATGAGATTGGAATCTCTCGAAAAGTCTACTTGACGCTTTGCATGATAACCATATTGTTATGTAAATTTACATATAAAAAGGGGAAAAAAAATATACATCAGCTGATTTGCATTTTCACAAAAATATGGTGAAACTGCCATCAACCCAAAAGACAGTGATGTTAAAAAAAAAATAAAAAAATAAATAAATAAATAAATAAAAAGTACTCAGAAATAGACATGACAAGACCAACAGGTTACCAAAGCTATGAGTGAAAAGGGAAATTAAAGAAAATAAATAATAAATAAAATGCAAATTTCACCTTAAGGCATTAAAAATACACTTGTAAGGCTTATCTTTTTTTTTTCATTTTTTCACTTTTTTTTTTTTTTTAAACTTTTCATATCTTCTACACAAATTATCTGTTGGACACATAGGATCATCTGTGTGCATAGAATTTAAAATATACACAAAATCTCTGGAAATATATGCATAAACATAATCAGAAACAGGCAACTGAAATACATATATACGAGCAAAATACACAGTAAATGTTTCAGTGTTTTGTTCAAAACTAAATTTAAAACATCCAAGTCAAATGTAAGTATATATTTCATAGCAAAATATATTGATTGAGGAAATTTTACCTATAGCCTGGTTTGCCTCATTTACAGACTGGCCATACCCAAATACACTCAGGTACTGACATGTTTTTTGGCTATATATATATATATATATATATATATATATATATATATATATATATATATATATATATATAAATAAAATACCAATTTGTAATTGGTAGGGATAATTCCAAGAAGGACATTAATCCAAAGAGAGCTCAAAATGAAGAGGTGGATAGAACAATATTCATGAAATAAATTATAACCAATATGGATTTTTAAGGTGTTTTCTTAATTTTTATATATATTTCTGTACCCAAAATTTTATATACACACATGTATATTCCTCTCTACAAAATATATATATATAAACACATATAAAAGATTATCATATGCAATTTAATTATTATGAATGATAGCATATGCAAGTGACAGAATTTTAACAATACACTTACCTAATTTTTTTAAAAATAGAAAACCAAAGTTATCTCATCTCTCCTTACCAAGTTGTGCCAGGTCTTTATCTAATTAATGAAGACCCTTAGCATTAATCCAAAACGAATTATGTGTTCATTTCTTCTCCTTTCTATTTCTCTCTTTTCTACGTAAACAAATAATATTAGTTGGGAGATATATATTGGAATAACTTTGCCAGAGATTATAATTAAATATACTTTCCTACCTTTATAAATAAAAGAATCTTTAGAAATGCTTTCAATTGATTCATAAATCAGGCATAACTTTGTTGTTTTTTTTTCTTTAAATAATGAAAATGGCACATCTTATCAATTCAGATCGAAATTCCAACATATATTATCTCAAGAAGGCTGGAACGTATAGCAGCTGAAACATTGTAAATATGACAATAAAGATGAGGACAACAGTATGAACAATGTAGTGTAAATATTTACAATAGCTCATCTCAGGAATATAGACAGATGTTGAAAATCATAGATTTTGGAATATTTTAGACAATTTGATGCTCAGTGGATGTATGGAAATAAAAAGAGATAATAGGAAACCGTAACCTATCTAAGAAGCTTGCATAAATGGCTGGCAGATAGTGGGAGGGATAATAAAATAAAACAATGGTAAGAGCTCCAAAAGGAAAAAAAATGTGAAAAGCCAACATTTTGAACGGATACAGCATATAAAAGAAATTTTTTTAAATAAAGGATCTGACTAGATAATTAAACAATAAATTGCAGCATATTTTTCAATATGAGACAGAGAGAAGATAATAATTTTTAAAAAAATATTTAGATTACCCAGATTGATATACAGCTGATGAAGAGTGGGGTGCACAATGGTTGAAATGCTGTGATAACAATTCCAAAGATGAGGACAATAGTCCAAATGTAAATAGTTTAATCCTGACTTTCAATAATAGGAAAGTACCTCAATTTGTTTCATTTAAAAGTCTGTTCTGATCAATCATCACTTATACAGAAAGCAACTTTTTGGTGGAGGATTCAGAGGAAAGATGATCTAAACTAAACAAACTCAGTAGTGTCAGTTAACATGAAGACTGAGCGCTGAGAGTAGAGTTGTTTTCTCCTCACCCCAAAAAACCACTTCAGACCATATTTCTTTTAAACAGAAATGCAATTATTCTATTTTCACTGCAGTAAAAGTTCTAAGATTTGTCAATATTGAAAAAAGGGTATGCATCCTGGCCATTTTTTTTGTTGCTTGCATCCAACAAGATAAACCTAATATAAAAAACAAACATTTTTGTTATCTTAAAAAAAAAAAAAAAAATTGAATACAGTTATCAAATATAATAACACCAATAAATATAACTCTACAATAATATTTTCCATGCAACAAAATCAGTGATTTATTTCTTTGTCCATAAAAAAAGTGTTTTCTATTCAAATGTGCAATTCTCGGTGCAATTCAAACAAACAGATTACTCATTGAAACATTGTGCAAGAACAGTTTGTCCAGGTTCCAGCAATTTCCTTTGGATCTCATCAAACACAAAATAACTTTTTTCTATCTCACAGTTGATTTCTTTTGCTGAGATCTGTAATTTTCTTAATTTGGTATTCTTGTAATGACTTTATTTCGAGGAATGATCTTTTTCTGTGCCAAACAAGGTGAAAGACATCCTTAAATAATGTTTTTTTTCCTCTAAGTTGATGCAAAAATAATTTTCCTTGCAAATTCATTTTTCTTCAGGCTTGTGAAAATAACATATAGTTAAATAAGAGCATAAGCAATAAAGAACTGAGTGAAACACTTCTAAGATTTCCCAAATATTGAGTAAGAGAAGCAATAGCAATTTTTAAAAACTTTTTTTAAAACTTAAACTTTTTTTTCCTAATCTTTCTTATCTTAATTCAGCCACTGGATTGAAATGTAAATGTTGTAATTTAATAAAATACAGGCATAGTTTATGGTGCTTGTTGGATTATGTTAAAAGATACATGCATCAATAACAATTTCTGTTTCTATGTAAATAAGAGTTTGAAAAGCTGATTTCCTGCTATTTTATTCAAGCAAAGAAAACATTGTGGATAATATTCTAAGATAATTTTATAACAAACTCAAAGCAAGATTTTAATGAAGTGTAAAATCAACAACAAAAAAAAAAAAAAAAATAGATTGTTGAAATCTGTAGTGAAAGTGAGTGGACAGTGAAAATAAGGACTGAAATTTATTTTGTGATAAAATGTCTGAAGGCAATAGGGGGAAAAATGGCAATTAAAAATGGGTAACCACCAGGAAAAGAAATAGTTATTGATATAATTGTTTATCAAAAAAATAATTCAATCACTTTTTGTATAGAGGATTTTAAGTTAATATGCAAACATATATTGTTAAATATAACAGACAGCAAATGTCTATTATGTTTTATCATGAACCATTCCAAGCATTGTATAATGGCTTGAGCTTCACAAGAAAATAGACAAAAACTGACCAATATTTGGACATTTCTTTATTATATTGGGTGTCGATCTAAGCTTTTGGCTTACATAAGCCATCATCAGAGTAGTTATATGGACATTATAATACACTGGTTTTACTAGATGTAAAACCAATGTTTGTATTGGGTTTATTATTAGTATCAGTGATACAATCTCTGAACGAGCATATGAATTGATACACTACACTGTTTTCTTTTTTTTGTAGAGGATTTAGTTGTATGATCGTGGAGTTATTGTTATCAACAACCACACTCTCCTGTAGACTCACCTGTCAACTTTCTGATCTTAGTTCCATTAAATAACATTTCTTAGAAAAACATAGCTATGTACATAATATTAGAAAGATATAAGTTGATAACACAACCATACTCACACATACATACAGTAAAAAGAATCTTAAGATATTAGAGGCCATCTACATTAAAACAAAGCAAACCAATCTCAACAAAATTGCATTTTAAACCAGTCACAACATATTACAATGCATTTAAACATATGTTTCTCTCACACGGTCATGTACAACATCACAGAACTGCATTATGAATTTACGACCTGTGTCTGCTATTCCATGACTTATCTTTGCATAGCAAACTTCTATGTAAACAAAACAGGATGTCATCTTTGACAGCGAACATCTCTGTTGTAATGTCATATAAGCACATTGATGACGGTTCATGTGAGCTGAAACCAAAAAAATAAAGAAATATCCAAATGTTGGACAGTTTTTGTCTTCATTTTCTCTTGAAACTAAAGTCATCATACAACACTTGGAAGGGCTCATGATAAAACATAATAGACATTGTCTGTTATATTTAACAATATATTTTTGAACAATAATCTGCTACCCCTGTACACATATCTTTATATACATTCAAAATGTCATATTCATGTACAAAGATGCAATGATGTAGACACATTTTATGCACAAATACAAATCTAATATATCATAAATATACAAATATATACACAGATTCAGCAAGATAAATATGTTAATTCAAATAAATAAGTTAGGTTCTCTCTTCTGCATACAATCTCTACTCTATTTTAAGTGAATAGAACAAAGCAGTCTTTATCATATATCCATAAATTTAGTCTTGTTTAGAAAGAAGAATGAATAATTTTAACAGTCTAACTATTGCAATTTAAAATCATTACTTCAGATAGTTGTAAAAGTTTCAATTTTATTTGCATTTGTTTCATGTTGCCAGAAAATTGTCATACTGAAAATATTTTTTAAACAATGGAGAAAAGATCAAATTTTGTGTGATCAAATTCTTGAGAAAAGGTGAACAAGTTATTTTAATAATTTATGATTTGTTCAATGTAATTTTTGTCATAATCTGAAAACAAATTAATTAAATTTTATGATTTAGATGTTATTAAATTTTTCTAGTCAGTCCTGTCTATTTTAATTAAAGTAGATATTTATTAAAACTCAATTACATGCTTGAAATTGAGGTCTGTATGGCCAAATAAATCAAATAGATTAGTAAATACTCTCTTATACATGACTCTCTTGATTTCTCTAACTATCCAAAAGTATTCAGCTAAAACAAAATACTGTAAAGCAAGGAAAAAAAAAATTTATATGGGGAAAAATTTTCTAAATTTTCCCAGACACTAAAATTAAGCATGTTTAAGATTTTCTCTTTTTGAAAGGGCCAGTACATTTTGGACAGTTCTGCTGGATGTTTTCTATTGACTACAACAAAGTATACAATTTCTTCTAATTCAAATTCATGAGCCTAGCTAGTCAAGTGAACTGCTGTATTCAAGACTTCTACAGCAGATGATCAATCTTGACCTTCAACACTAAGCTAGGCAGACATAGAAGGTACAATTTCCATCTGAGGATACTCAACTATTTCCAAGAAACCAAATGAATGACATGCCATTTTGGATACAAGTAGGGGAATTGTAGAGATGTGGGGTCAATTTTAAAAGTGAAGTGGCAGAAACTTAAATTTTTTGAAATGTGAGGGATACTTGTATTCAATGCTGCAACAATGTTTTAAAGCATTTGGTTACCAAATCTTTTTGCCTACAGGCTACATATCCTAGTATCTTCTTCACACATATTTATCAGAGTTAAAATCGGGGTTTCTCAAACTTTTTGTGTCATTGCCCACTTACACAAGGGAGAAAAAATTTCCACCTATTCAAAAGCATACGGTAATGGGTAACTGATGTTTTGACGGTCACTTTTCCTGCCTTAATAAATTCAAGAGGTATACTCAAGATCCACCAAAATTTCCAACTGCCCAACATTTTCTGTTCAGTTGCTCATTGCCCACTCAACACTTGAAATCGATCATCGGTTGGTGATGCTGACCAGGTTAGGAAACTCTGGATAAAATGAAACAGCATGTACTTGAACCCACAAGCCTATCTCTCTTAAGAGAGAGGGCTAAAGTTAATCACTAGAGCCTGAAATGTCCCCAAAGGAGGATTCAACTATTTTTGTTTCTCGTCCTGTATATACACGAGAGTCCAATGTAGGTGCATGGTTAAATACATTGACGCACATATATGTACAAGGAACACGCAAACATCTTTTTTTTTGGTGTTAGTACCAATTTAAAACAACTATTTGAACATGATAGAACATTGTATTTCACAGATAAAACAAACCAATTTATTTAGTAATATAAAAAGGTAATTGCATTGTTTGCAGTTTTAATGGAATGGATGTGTATAGTGAAGGAATATAAAACTGCAAAGCACTTCTATCTCCTGCACCTCTTTAGGACATAGGTGATCATGACTCTCCACAACTTCCTATCCCTTGTAGCTCAGCAGTTTTTCTTCTTTTACAAAGGTCTCCTCCCCATGTTAAACCATCCATTCACACAAGCTCATCAGGTAAGTGCTGTCCTCCCTTGATTCTTTTGCTCACAATATGCCTTGAGGGAATTAAGTTTTCCAAGCCCTCTTTCCTCATTATGTGTTCTAGGAATTTAAGCTGTCTTTTCCCTGATTCTGAGTAGAAATGTTCTTTTTGCTCCCATTTACTTCAGTTTAAAACTTTCTTCCTGTTTACTTGCTGATCAGTAATTTTCAATTCGTTTGCTCAGGAAGTTGGGTGACTGCACTGAAATGCTTTCTCTATATATTCTTTTTATGTGCAATAGGAGTAGATAGGTTTGCCTATCGCCCAGGTTCACACTCCTCCTCTGTTTTTTGAACAGGAGCAGAGGTTCATTCCTTGTTTCCTGTTTAGGAATAGGGTTCTGGTCCTTTCTCCTAAAGTATTTTCATTATCTTCTCCCTCCCAGTATCTCGTAATGGTATTACTGCCTTGCATAGGATGAAATGATTAAAAGAAAAACAAAATAACCCTTCAGGATGTGCACAATCATAGCTCTCCACAACTTTCTATCCATTGTAGCTCTGTGTAATATTTGTCTCCTTACTATACCTGCCAGTTGCTGTTCTGTTATACATTTAAACAACCTCCCTAGGTTACTCTTTGTTTAACCCCCCATTGTCCCTCTTGCCTTCAGTGTCAAATTCTCCAAGCCCTTTTTTCCTCATTACATGCCCAAGAAATTTCATCTATCTCTTTTTGATTCTAAGTTTTCCTTAAAACATCCCTGTTGCTCACATGTACAGTCCATGTTATTCTCAGCATGGAACCATATCTCTGTTGCCTCCAGTTACTCTTTATCTGTGAAACAAATTAGCCAGCACTCCCTGTTATATGCATATATTACATAGCAGTTCAGCACTCTTCTATTTGTTTCTAATCATATTTTCCTATTTCTTAATAATTTTAGCTTTTGGGAGGAATGTTTCTCTATTCTAATGTGCCTTTGGATTTCCGTCATTTTCTGTTATTGTTTAAAATACTTTCCAAATAGTTAAATTTCTGTACTTTCTTGATTTTAACATTTCCACTTTGTAGCTCACATCTCGAGCTGTCACTTTTGCTATGGATCATACATGCTGTCTTCTTACACTTGATTCTTCTCACTTTCCTTTACTACTTTGTCTTGAAGTACCTATAGTTTTCTTTGTATCGGCCATCAACACTGTGTCATCCGCACATCTTATGTCATTAAGACTGTGTCCATAAATCCTGGTAGAACTTCTAGTTCTCTTAGAATCACTTTGCTGTATAGGTTAAATAAATCCAGTGAGAAGACACATCCTTTCCTCTTTCTAATTTTTTTTTTATTTACTCAATTCATTTTCTATAGATAGACACATGCTTTGTCCCCAGTAAATGCTCTGAACTTTTCTAATACCAACTGTGAAAATAATAAATCTTAGAACTTCTAGTTCCTTTAGGATCACCTTACTGTTAAGGTTAAATAAATCCAGTGGGAAGACACATTCTTGTTTTATATTCCTTTTAATTTTTTAGTAATTGCTCAATTAATTTTCTATCCAGGTACAGGCCATTTGTTTTCATGAATGGATACATTGAGTGGTGCACTAAGTTTTCTTAAAAAAAAAAAAAAAAGAAGAAAAAGAAAAAAAATGCTGCCACCTTGATTTTGATTTGTCCTACTACCTCACTTTTTCCCACACTATCACTTGGATCATTCCACTGCCTGCAGGAAAATAGTACCAACCGCTTTGCAAATGATTGTCGTTCTTCTCTAATTATTGAATTTCAGTTTATCTCTTACATTTTAGTCAGAAGTTTCTTTTAAAATAAAAAAAAAAATTGAATAAAACCACACAAAAATAAGTGTTTGTGTCGAAGAAATTATTGTAACTGATGCACACCTGTCAATGTAGCTAATAGACATCAATCTGTTTTACAAAGTTAAAGAGGATTTTCAAGCAAAAAATGCTATAAAAATTTAAATTCTAAAAGAGAAGATTAAAGTTTTCCCGAGAAAATAAACTGATAACTGATCGTCTATTGATGTGTTTATACATGCAATTTGCTGAGAACATTAAATATTTGATACGTTAAGTAAAAAAGAATTCAGCACTGCCAAATGCTGTGAAAACCAATGCTACTGAGAATTAAACAACACAAAATCTCATTTTTAGATTTATTGATTGTTCGAGAATGTATATGTAGTGCGTGTTATTCAGGGTTGCATAAAAGACAATAGCCTGATCTTATGCCTCCATTTGAATATTTAAGAATCAAGATTTAAATATCCGTCAAAGCATATATGCATACACAATCAATAGAAGATGAAGAGGAAGACCAATTTTGGTTCATTGTATAAATATTTATCATTACACAGCTGAGGTTATAAAGTCAACATCAGGTTTGAAATATTTACCCTTTGCCACTTCTTGCAATTCAATTAATATAAAATGCATACACATGCATTTTAAGGATGACTAAGTATACTGACAGTATAGATACACTGAATCAATGTTATTTCATTACCAAAGTTCTGTATTTTCACATGAGGTCCAAGGGAGACAAATATTAACTGGCTGATGGATCCAGTGTGAAATTAGGGAATAATTGCATTTTGTCCAATTCACTTGAAGCTCCTTGAATAATTAAAACAACTGACTGATTACCAAGTTAAAAAATATAATTTTTCCCCCACGTCTGTTCCTAGTAACTCCTGGTGATTGAGTAATTTATGTTCTTGTAATTTTCTCAAACAGTATTTAGAGGAACTTAATACTTATTCTCCTATCACATAATTCCATCAGCAAAGAAATAATTCACCTTTTTTAAGTGTTTGTTTTGTTTGTAGTGTTTTTTTTTTTTGTCAGTTTTTTTAAATTATTAAGGAGTACACTGGATCTTCTGAGCTTCAATCTTTGATATCTGGTTAAAGGAACAGAAATATTTTAATCACAAAACTATGAATTCAGAACATACCTTTAAAAAAAAAAAAAAGTTTTGTGAAAAGGATGCTAGGAGAGGGAAATTAGAGTAATTAATTTATCTGCAATTTTCTAACAGTTGTAAAAGACAAAACTGGTATTATATTGGGTATAACTCAAACCCAGTCGAGATCATAGAATTCACAACTTTGTGCTGCATTTATTTGTGAACTTCATAATGCTTTCAAAGTCTGCATTGTATGCGCATCAACAGGGCTACATACAGTTTAGAATTGACACTTATCCTTCACCTAGACTGGTTGGCAACTAAAGCAAGAGAGCCCAATCTGCCCTGATGTTTAAGCTATAACTGTGGGGAGAAGAGATGGATTCAATCCTTTCACAAGGATAGTTATATGAAAGAAAATGTAACAAACTTGAGCAGAATTTGAACTTGGCTCATGGATTTCTTGTTCTCATTCCAAGTGGCTAACCATTATTCTATCTGCACATCCATGTGTGTGTGTGTGTGTGCGTGTATATATATATATATATATATATATATATATATATATATGGAAATACAGTAAACAGACCTTGTTAGTTTTTTTTAAATTAAACTTGTTTGGATGAATCCTTGTGTGTGTATGTGTATATATATATATATATATATATATCTAGAGAGAGAGAGATAGGGAGACATACAAAAAGCTGTTCCAGAAAACATGATAAAACAATTTATTTTTAAAATATTTGAATGTATTTTTCACATTATTCTCACAAAATAACCAACATTTTTCATTAAGTACTGGTTATCTACAGGAATGTTTTTCAGAGTTACCTTCATTAGAGAAAGAGAAAATGTTGATTGGTTTTTGAGAGGAAATTAAGTGACAAAAATTGACAAGTAATAAAGAAGAAGAAAATTGATCAAATATAAATAAACAAAAACAAATGACATAAAAAGTTGGAGATGTCTGACAAGCAATTTCTTTCTTTTTCCTCTGGCACTGGTTGTTCTCAGGGAACGGAAGAATAATGCCACTTCCAGAAAATGTCAGTCTGCTTGATAGATCATTCCATTTGCCCATTTCTTTGGATTTCTCAATAACAGCTTTTCTGAAGAAATTGCTACAAAAGAAGTCAATACAATTGCTTAGTTCCTCCATCTCTTTTCCTTATGACTGCTGTGACTTTTGAAGAAAAAGAATTTACGATGTGAAAAATTAGAGCAAGTCTGGTTAAGGCTTTTATAATCAGTAATTATATGAATTTATTTATATAAACATGGTTGCTTTTTGAAAATACACAATTATCTAAACCATGAAGTAGTTTTTTTAATTTTTTTTTAATACATTTTATGATTTATATTCAATTTATTTGTGTACTTGTAAAATTCAAGATACAGCTGAAAGAAAACATAATCAGCTACCATTTCAAGAATCCTTTCCTTCTGCTAATGAGGAAGTACCTGTGCATCTTTGCAACTAGACCTGGACAAACATGCCCATAATAAGATAAGGTATCAAAAGGATGGGTTTTTTTCCCCATAATACCAACTTTTTAACTACTTTCACTCTTCTGCAATGTTTGTTTTGCTCTGTAATAGGAATGGAATCAGAGCCTTGCCTGTACTGACAAAACAGCCTTGTGGTAACACTCTTAATACAAGATGTATCCCAGGACACACAGATTCTTACAATATGACAGACTTGTGAATAAAAACAACTTTTGCAATAGCATCAGCTAGCTTTCTTTTTCAGGATGGGAGAGAAGGTATGTAAAATAATTCTTTGCTATATTATCATGTTCTATTTCTATGTGAAAAACTTCTGACCAAAAATGGATTGCAAAATAAATTGTGATATTTTGTCATTTAGTTTGATTTTGTGAAGTGGATTGAGTTCAGAATTTTTCCTTATATATACACCTACCATAGAGAAATGGCTACCATGCTAGTCTCATAAACCATTTTTGAGTCTTGTGAACTTGGTCTTTACTGACTGGCATCATGATTGTGAAAACATTTCGGTTAAAGCTTAAATACCTACATTATGTAGATGTATGGTTGAATATTTTATAATCTGAAGAAAAACCTGGACAATTTTATTTTGATAAAGTATACATTCAAATATTTCTAAAAAAAATGCAGTTGAAGAACAATCTTGATAGCTCAAAGTGAAACTGTTTCCTTGTCTACTGTGAAAAGTTAATTACAATGTGTATGTATTAAGAATGATAACAACCATGTACAAAAATTAATGAATTTAGTTAACTTGTAGTTACTATAATTGGATTCTTGAAGGTTTTTGTTTCCATTTTTCTCTCATTTGAAAGAACATTAAACATGTAACATTGCAAAAGTCCCTGTTCTATTAAGAATATAAATAAAGCAAGAGAGCTATCTACTTCAGCAACCATTTAGTTAAGAGAACTAGTAAACATAAAGCAGAGATTATTTTCATAATAATAGATTCATTTGTCAGTAAATAAAAATGTTTAGTTTCCAAGAGAAAAAAAATTCCCTATACTGAGACAAGAAGAAAATTACAACAAAAATTTATAGTTAAATACAATGACACAAATATAACCATTTTATGGTCACACACATGGCAGGGTCAATAAGTATGTAAACTGATACAATTAATAGTCAAATTTTGATACGAAAGTATTATTGTATAATGTTTCAATCTATGTGATTAATGGTAAAACATAGGACTTGGATAGGGCTTTAAAAATAAATATTTGTTGTATAAAGTAAAAGCTTTCATGTAATCTAAACCCATAATTAGTCTTTACTATACTTTTGGTTATAATTTTATATGACTATCAAAGAGTTTTTAAAAAATGATACCTACACAACAGGGAATTTTGGGTTTAGGCTTTTTTTTCAGAACAATTATGAAAAAAATTCTTAAAAAATAAACTTTATTTTTAAACTTCTTAAAAACACATTATTTTAAACTCCTATATTCAGACATAACCTACATTAAAATGGGAAATATCTCCTAGAAATTAGCTTTGAAAGAATTATTCACTTGTAATCTTTAGCTATTATAATGAATGTTTTCCAAATATGTAACTGCTGGTAGCCAATATTTTAGAGAACCTGTTCCACTTCAAATTAATTTTAGAACAGAAATGAACCAGGTGATGTTACTAAAAGGTTACTAAATTAGTACAAGAAGTTTTATTTTTATTTAGCATTCCATTTCCATGTTGTCCTTACCAAAGTTATACAGGGTTATTTCATTTTAAGTCATTTTCAAAATAAATTTGACCTTTCCTTACTTTGATTTTGTCAATCTGCTCTTAACAAAATTTAAGAAAATTTGAGAAAAAAAAAGAAGACTAAACGAGATAAAAAAAGAAATTGTTTTATCTGGATTTTGTTTCTAAACATTTTTCATTGCTTCTGATACTGTTCAATAATGAACACTTGCTTGGTTGATCCAAAATTAAAAGAAGTGGTAGGGATTAATCTATTGTCTTACTAACATCATAGGTCAAACAGTGTAATAGAAACATAAAATCCTTTTCATTAGTGACACCTTAAGTAAATTGTACATAAACAAAAACATTTTTTGCACACATTTTTTCTATAATCATTTTTTTATAATAATAATAAAAAAACTGATTCAAGAATTTTTTACTCCAAATTTGTGGGGGTAGAAAAAAAAGAAAATTTTTCTTCTTTGTCAGAGAATAGTTGAAAATATGAAAATTTTTCTTGAACACTTGTTTTCTATCTTATAGAAATGTGTAGAGTGAGTGGCCATGGTTAAATGTAAATAAATGGCAGAACTGCCTAACAAATAGAATTGACAAAGTTTGAAATAAACAATAACAAGAAAAGAACAGGGCAAAATTAATATAAAGCAAGCAAATAATATATGCAAGGCAAATTAACAAAAAGTTCACAAACTAGGAATTGTGGTTGATACACAAAAGCAAATTCAAACAGGTGAACATGGCATTCTGACTTTGAAACAAGACAGATTAGAACTGAGTTAGATGAAACAGAACTGGCCTATTTTATTGGCTAGGAAAAAATCCCAGCATGCATTTGTGTGCTTCTGCTCATAAATTGGAGTGGAGAAAGTATTTTGCAGTCATTCCCACTTGGATTGGAACTAACAAAATATATCATTTATTTAATTACATCTATTTCCTATGAAGGTGCTATAAGAGGTTTCAGAGCGTATAGTCATTATGCAAGATTGACCAAGCAGAGAATGGAGCAATGAAAACCTTTCATTCTTGGACTGTTTCATACCCAAAGAACTGGCAAAGAATAAACAGCACCCGAGTAGGATTGAACTATGAATAGTACTTAACCATAATCTCCACAAAAGAAAAGGTTTCTTGAGGTGCCTTGTAATCACAGTTTTTTACAAGAGTTTCTCTTCTGGATTTCTTTGCTAGACACCAAATTATGAACAGTACAGATAAATAGACACTGTTTATGTAATCAGTGAATTGCCTTATTCCATAGAGTCAACCAACAAACACAGAAAAAGGAATTCAATTTCATTACCCTGATAGAAAAGGAATGTTCCTCTGGTCTTTTCATGATCATACGTTCTGATGAGTTCGTTAAGACTAGCATTTACTGGAAGAAACAAATGCCTTGAGCCCTACTCCATATAAACGTGGATGTGGAATTGTATTTCTGCTTCTATGTGACAGTTACAAATATACAAGGTCTATAGAAAAGAGAAGAGACTTACAAAAATAACAATTTTTTTAATACACATTTGTGTATGTAATATATATATATATATATATATATATATATATATATATATATATATATATATATATATATATACACACACACACACACAGAGTAGCAATTTTCAGTTATGTTTCAAAGGTTGATGTACACAAATGAAAAAATTATGTAAGTTTGATTAAAAAAAAAAAAAAAAAAAAAAGCATACAAAATTTTCTCTACTAATAAAATACATATTTGCCCTGGTTATGACAAACTCCATCCATACAGCAGCAAGGCCTCCTGATCTGGGGGTTTTCAGGAGTGTAGAAAAACCTCTTACTTGCTGTTGTTCCTAGGTCCACTTTTTTTTTTCTTTTCTTTAAACAGCTATGGGCAAATAGTGAGCCCCCTAAACTGGGGTCAAAACACTATGAAAATGTAGAAATACATTTTTATAGGGAAGGTGTCAGCAGAACATGTTCATAGTAAAAATATTACCAGCTATATGTTTTTGTAAAAAAAAAAAAAAAAAAAAAAATTACCAGCAATATATTTTTGTAAAATAAATTACTAATTCTCTCAAGAAAATTAAATTTCGACATTAAATGACACATAAGTAGCTGATATGCCATTAAACAAACAAAATACTTATACTCTTGAGTATTATACAGACATAAAAAACAGATTATTTTATCTTAGTATATTCCTCACAAACATACACACAAGATGTGTTGAAATGCCTGACCATCTTCCCCAAGTCAGTATTTTAATAACAAAAGACTAGAATTTTAAAAGAATTGGGGGAGGATTAAAACAAACTCAGAAAAAAAAATCCAGTTTTGTTTTTGTAGTATTGTATGCAAATGAGGTACTGCTATAAAAACAGTACACCACAGCAAATGCCAGTTGAGCTACAATCTGTTGACCTGACAACCTCTATTCCAGAGAGTACCCTAACATAACAATATGGCATCACCGATAGGATCCCTAAATGTGTTGGATGAACTCGAGCATGTAGGAACGGATTTGATGTTTAGAAGCATTGGCTAGGAAACTGAAAGACAAGAAAGCCTCCAGAGAGGAGAATGAAATTACTGATTTATTTTGGGCCTCGGCAGGATGTGAAGCCATAAAGAAAATATCCATTAATGTGTACCCCAAAATACTAGGAGACTTAACATATGAGGAAATTTCAACCATTATAAAAAGAAACATGTGACCAAAAAAAAATTTTTTTTTTTAAATCCCCTCCCCCAATAAAAACGAAAACAAAAACTGGTTACTGCAGAAAGAAAAAAAAATTCTGGAAAAAAAAAAAAAAAAAAAAAAAAAAAAAAACAGACCCCCAAATGAACTCATAATGCAATATTTACACTGATTGATAGACGTGTCAAGATAAAATGCGAATTTGAAAAACTGGATTTGAGAGAAATGTCGATAAAAGATGAATTGATCCTTCTAAGACTAATTGAAGGCATGTATGGTGTTAGATACAAACATAACATCCTAAAACAGCTACAAGTGAATGATATGAATTTAGAAGCAAGTGCAGAATTCTTGCAGCAATTAGAATTAATTAATGAATTTAATAATTCTAAAAACAATGTGGAAGCATACAATTCAACTAAAATCCTAATTAAGTGCTAATATTGCGACAAAGAACATAAAAGAAACAAAAATATCCAGCCCTAGGAAAATTATGTTTAAACTGTAAAAGAAAAAATCATTTCCAATCTGTGTACAGATTCAAAAGAGAATACAAAGGATAGGAAATATAAACACTCATACTGAAAATACAGAAGTATTTTCAATAAGAGCACCTGCAAAAAGTAGAGAGACAATAACAGTGAATGGCATAACTTTTCCCATGCAGGGTAACATGGAAAGTGATGTTACCTAGATCCTAAGCAATTTCTGGGAAAAAGTGGGTAAACCCAAATGAAGAAAAAGTAATCTTAATTTAAAACAATTTCATGGATCTGTCATCAAAACTAGGTTCCTTTGAAGGAACTTTTGTGACAAAAAACTCTTTTGAGATTATTCCCATCACTGTTGTAGAATGCACAAAAATTCATGGACTCCTGGAAACAGAGGTTTTAAAAGTTGATATAGCAAAATTAATTAACTGTATAAAGTCAAAAGAACCTAACTATTAAAAGGATATGAACCGAGTATTCATCTAAAAGAAAATAGTCACCTGATCTATTTTGAATCTCAAAAAATACATATTCACATTCTAACCATGGTAGTTGCAAATTCAAGGTCATAGCAGCTGGGTTTCACCAGTTGTTGCAATATGAAAGCCCAGTGGTGATTTGAAAATACGCAGGGACTACAAAGTAGGTGTGAATCATCAGATATGTGCTGATTCATTCCCATTACATAACATAGAAATGGCAAGTCATGAATTAGCAGGAACGTAATACTTTGCCAAGATTGACCTGAAATTGACATATAACCAAATAGAAATTGATGAAAAATTTTAAGATGTCACTACAATTAATACCCTGATAAGCTTACTAAGATGGACTCATCTTCCATTTGGAGTTAAAACTTCAGGCAATATTTTACAAAAGACAATTGAAAAAGTTCTATTGGAAGAGGTAAAAAATATAATCATATATCAAAACAATATAGGCATAGGTGCTTGCAGTAAAGAGGATTTAAAAAAAAAACTGAGCAAGTTTTAAACAAATTAAAAAATGATGATATGACGATAAATAGCAATAAATGTGAGTTAAGATGTGACAAAATATTATATTTGGGATACCAAATATATAAAGAAGTAATTTCAGCAGACAAACTGATAAATAAAATATCAGAAGTATCTACATCAAAAAATAAATCCTTTTTGGATTTTATCAATTTTTATAGCAAATATCTAACTAGATACAATGACCTAATACAAGTATTTACAGAATTAGAGGAAAAGAATAGAGAATTTAAATGGAATCAAAGGTAAAATATGGCTTTTTTTAAGCTTAAAAAAGGCATTAATAAGAAAGCCAAGCAAATTTGATCCAAAAAAAGAAATGACATTGACCACGGATGCAAGTGAACAGGCTGTAGCTGCAATTTTACCTCAAGAAGGTTATCTAATAATGAACCTGTTGAGAAAATTAACATCAGCTAAAACTAACTACCTTTGACAAAGACGAACTACTTTTGACAATGTGTTAGCAATAGTATGGAACACAGAAAGAGCTTTTTGTTCAGATGAAAATCTTTGTTAAAGTCGGATCACAAACCTTTAGAGTTTATACTTAACCCCAGAAAGGAATTATCAAAAGTCACATCTAGAATTTATATAATTTATCTATAAAACTCATGGACTTTGATTTTGACATTATATACACAAAGAGGAACACTATTCCACACATGGATGTGCTTTCCTGACTAAATTTTGACAGTAAAAAAATTTAGAAATGTTTGAAAATTCAAAAGATAAAATACTACATTTGGTTGAAATCGTCTCAGAATGGAAACCATACAAAATCCAGTGTTAAGTAGAATTTCAGACAGAATAAAAAGAAACACATGGATCAATTGTTCAATGGTAAAAATATCCTAAAAAGAATCTAGACACAAGTTAACTGTAGAGAAAGACATAATATAAAATGGAGATCTTATAATACCGCCACAAAGTTTAAGAAAAGAAGTACTAAAAGATATATATGATGATGTACATTGTGGTATAATAGCAACACAAATGAGATTAAAATTACAATACAGGATATTCTCAAGAATAGAAGACTATGTAAAAAGGTACCCAAAATGTGGTGAAATAAGAAATCTTCATCAAAACAAAATTCACTCATGGCCTGAAAGGACCCCCCCCCCAAAAAAAAAACATGGGCTCGGGAACATATGAATCATGGCCATATTAAAGGCATGGGGCTATTTTTAATTTTAGTAGACTCATTTTCAGGATGGCCTAAAGTAATTAAGGTTGCTGACAGGAAAGCCACCACTGTAAAACAAATATTAAGAACAATATTTTCAAGGAATAGCATGCCTAAAACTTTGGTCTGTGTAGTTACCCCACTTACTTTCCTATAATAATAAAAAAAAAGAGAAAAAGAAAAAAGAAAAATGGCACTAGGAGACACTTCCTAAGACTATAAATAAGTAGTGGCACTCTCTGTCATCCTCTTTTTTTCCCCAATCTCATTCAGGGATAGTAAGATGTGGATTGAATGAGGATAATATTGCAACACTGATTCTTGTATATCTCAAAACAACTGAACATATAACTTCTACAGCCATATCAAATTCAAACACCAGTTCTCATACAATAACTGGGGCTAAGCAATGTTGAGACTAGTTAGTACCTAGATGGGTGACCATTTGAGAATATAAGGTGCTGTAAACTTTGATATGCAGGTGGTCTAATGAATAACAGTTTGGAATTGGAACTCAAAGAGCTGAGTTCCAATTCTAGTTGTGTTTATTATTATTCACTTCTATGGGAATAACCTTGGGAAAGGTATGAATCCACCTCTTCTCCCATTAGCTATGGGTTAATTAGTATGACTTCTGTAAATCATTATTATCCACGATAAATTCTAAAAATATTTTCTGGCTTTAAATAATCTGCAGAAGATAAAAATAAATCAATCAATTTACTGCAGAAGAGTGAGTTCTAAATTTTCTTTGGCTCTGTGACAGTGCATGTTTTCATCTTCTGCCATTTGCTCTTGAATTCCAGATTTCATCCCCAGTGTTCATCCTTTTCAAGAAAGCATTGCCTTTTCTGATGATAACAGTCCAGCAAAAGTTGATAAATTTTCTAAGAATTATGTTTGTGATCTTTATTGAGTTGTTTTTGAAGATATTGTTCCACCTACATATACACTGCTACTATCTTCTGTAGTAGCAGTCATAGTAGCAGGGCCAATTGTTTATCCTTATTTATTGGAGCATGAAAAAGAAAATTACTGTTCAGATTACTGATCTGTGAAGTGTTAGACAAATTAATCAGATTCAAAACTGTTGAAACATTTAAATTTTTTACCATTTGTAAATTATGAAATGAAAATTACATTCCTTTTAACAGTTTTTATTAAATTCATTTTTATAATTTTATATATAACTATCAATTTACAAATCTATCTTGTAGCCATAATGGTAATAAGTAAATAACCACAGTTAATACATGAATTACAGTTGTTGTGGGTTGTTTTATGATGTGTCAGCCTTGGTTGAATGTACTTATATGGAGAGGGGAGTTAAAAGACATCATCAGCCTCACAACAGAAATATATAAATTACAAACACATCATATACAAGATAAATACAATTAGCTTAAATAAAAATGATAAAAAGGTTTTAGTATACATTTCAGAGAAAAATTGTATATTTTAAAGAACTTATGAATACAGAGATAAAATGTTTGTGCTTATCTGGTGGTAGGCACATGACCTCTCAGAGAGCTATTCCTGAACATCTACTTTATTTGTCCATTGAAAATGAAGAGAGAAAATTTGAATTTTGTTTCAATTGGCAGCAAAATGCCTGTTCCAGTGTATGATGGGAGTTTTCAATATTTATTTAACTATTTTTTTTTTAATCTAACTTTTTCTTTCATTATCATTATCATTCTTATCTATATTTTAAAGTAATTTTATTATGTAATTTTTAATTTTTCTTTTATTATTAATAGTAGTCTGGTATTAAGTGTTAGAGGTTATTCAGTGACTTATTTATTGCTATCACTACACAGTAATGACTCATCCTTTGTCTGAAAATGGTATCTGGCCTAATTATCTGTCTATACAGGAAAATCTTGTTCAAAACAAAGATTACTGAACAGTTATGTAATATCAGTCTTCATATATGACAGTAAATGTTGGACAATCTCCTCACAGATAAAGAAGAGACTTGAAGACTGAAATGTGGTTCTACAGAAAGATCCTGAGAATACCAGGGACCAAACAGATGAGCAATGACAAAGTTTTAGAGAAAATGGAAACAAAAAGGATACTTATACTTAACATCAGAAAGAGATAGTTGAAATTTTTAATGAGCATAATGAGGAAAAAGGGTTTGGAAAATTTGATACTCACAGGAGATACTGAAAGCAAAAAGAACAGAGGAAAACAATGCATAACCCACCTTGAACTTGAGTGAATGGATGGCAGAACAATGTTTAGGAGAGACAACAAAAAGACAAAATTTATTAAGAGCTTCAAACGCAAGAAATTGTTGAAAGGCATGACTGCCTACATCATGAAAAGACACACATGATTGAACAGAAAAATACTGACAAACTAATCCTGATTCCTTGCTATTCAGAGATTAACAGAGATTAACTTTTTATTTACCTTATCTACAGTCAGACTAATGTCTTCATCCTTGTTGGTAAAAAGACTATGTTTTGGGAATTGTGACCTGTCCTTCCTCATGAACCTGTCAATCTGAGTAACCTGAAAGGAAATTTGAATTGAGCCTTCCATTCAATCTATGCTGTCCTCATCTAGGAATATCCTGTCTTGGGGCTTATGGCCATATCATGTTGAAACACTGGCTCTTGTATGAGCATGGAAGTTAAGCAACACAAAGCCTTATCAGTACCTACATGAGTGACTGCATGGGAATACCAGGTGTAAACTTGAATGTATGGGTGGTCTAATAGATATTGCTTGGCAATTGGGAATCAGAGAGACAAGTTCCAATTCCAGTCAGGTTTGTTATATTCATTTACATGCAATTATCCTTTGGAAAGGCATAAATCTATTATTTTCTCTCCCTCAGCTATAGGTTAATTAGTAGGACTTGTATCAGTAAAAATCATTATCTCCAAAAAAACATTCTTACAATCTAAAAATATTTTCTGGCTTTAAATAACTTTAAATAAAAAAGAAATTTGTCTTGGTTATTTGTTCAGTTGTTGCTAATCCTGTCTCTACTGTGCCTGAGTACATCTGTACTACCCAACCAAGGTTTTGTACTCACAATTATTATGTCATCAATTTCACTGATCAATGTTTTGGTCATTGTCATATGAGACAATCTTGAAGCTAGAACTTGGAACTTTAAACTTAATGTTGTTCTTGAACAAGATAATCTACTCTTGTAGATTGATTAAAGGATTTTATTTGACATACACATGAAGAAGGTTGGAGAATACAATGGCTGAAATGTAATCAGATCAACAAACCTGAGAATGTTACCCCAAGTGTAAATAATAATAATAACACCTCATCTCCAGTATTCAATCAGAAACTGCTAATAGACAGATTGATTTTTTGGATTCCTTTCATTTCCTTTTTATTTTAACAATGTTTAATATATGAAAAGAAAAAAAAGTTTCAGATTGGAAAACAAATTCAACTAATATCAATGGCACCAGAAAAATATCTAGTTACTTAAATATATGAATATTTTGTGTCTTTATAAAAATGATGGTTGCCCATTCATTGACCATTGGTACAGGTGAGTAAGATAGTTCTCTCTCTCTCTCCAATGTTTTTAAACAGTTAGCAGTTAACATCAGAAAGAGATAGGTGAAATTTTTAATGAGTGAATTTTTTTCTTGCTTTCCAGTAGACTTTAAAAATGCAAGATCAATTGTCATCTTCTTTCTTAATAATCCTTTTTATTGTTCTCTCTCCATATTAATGTCTTTTCTTCTTATATTTTCTCACACTCAGTAACCCCTTGAATTTTAGTGGCTATATTGCCTTGCTTGGGATAAAATTATGAAAGAAAAAAGAACTAAGTCACCTTGTTAGAAGGACTATTGTTGCTATTCTTCCAAAATATATATATATATATATATATATATATTTACTGTAGGTATGAAACCAAATCTTTATCTAAATAATTTACAAGCATTTTAAATCCTTTCTCAGGAAAGATCACGTTGGTATGAACATTTTTAATAACTGCATTATCCCAAACTGCTAAAGCAGCAAAAGTACACAGACATGCAATTAACTTGATATGACATCATCAAATACAATATGTAAACAAAATGAAATAATTTTAACTCAAGTGACTAAAGGAAGTTGGTATTTCTGATGAGATCACAGATGGTCACAATTCCAATTCCAAAGCAAAACCCAATTTTGATATTGAACACTTCTACTGTTTACTGATTTGTCATCTTCTTTTAGAGAATGCTAAAGATAAATGGTTGGGTGCTACAAAAATTGCATTCTGACATAAAAATTATTCATTTTTTTTGTGTGGCGCTGTTTGTATAAATCAAATTGCATAAACTAAGTGGATTCAATTCATCAATCAGAATTTGTGACCAGAGTTTTGTCGGCAATTTCTGCTAATGTTTACACACTTGCTTATTTGTATAGGATTTAGGCATCAAAACACATACAATCTATTTCAGCAAGGAGTGACACACTGAGCAACATATCTTTTATTACTTTTTATAGACCTCAGTATCAAATCAGAGGCTGCATTTTTATAACCTATTAATTTTAGACAAAGAAAAATGTCATTGTTTGGCATGACTTATAAATCAGATAAAAAGAGTGCTATTGTAATAGTCAATTTTTATTTATTATTATTTCTCTTGATTTTCTACTTAATACAATCTTTTATTAAGTTTTTCACTTGAGACCCGAGGTAAAGGAAGGGTTTACTTTGGAACTTATTCAAAGAGTTTTTTTGTCCAAGTTTATGAGTAGTACTTTTGTAATGGAATAAAGATGTATTTACTGGGGATATCATTATCATTACCAGCAGCATTGTGACTGCCACTGCCTATTCTTAGGTGAATGCATCAAAGCAATGTCATCTGTTGGTTGAGTTTTCTTTCTAATCCTATTTATTGGTCGTGCTCCATTATGATGGCATTTTTGGCTGGCTCATTTATTTCCATCAAGTACTATACTAAATCTGACTGGTGAACATTTTTTCTTTCTTCAACATCTTATTGTTGGGGCTTCCATATATAAACAATACAAACCAATAGCAAAGATAAGAATATTTTCTTTCTTCTGTTTACTTCTGACATATCTTTAAAAAAATGATGAACTATGTGTATTGTGTATGTAGAGGATGGAGAAAAGAGATTATAATAATTAAAATTTCCTTTTTGGCTTGTATATATATGTGTGTGTGTGTGTGTGTGTGTGTTTAATAATAAATAACTTTTTGAGAAATGAGTAATAGATTTTTATCTAAATCTTTTCATAGTTTCAGATCAAGTAACATGAAGAAAGATGGGGTTTAATGGATAATTATAGATACTACTGGCTGCCTAACAATACCTGTGTGTGTATTTATATATATATATATTAATAATTACAAATACATCTATGTTTATAGTATGACTCAGAGTTTCATAGTTTTGCCAATCATTACCTTCATGTGTACGTATATTGCTCATATATATGGTTGATCGTATCTTTATTTAGATCATTTCTTCATCTCTCTTTCTCTCTATATATATATACATACACACACATACACGCAAACACCATCAGATGAAAACAACAAAAATTGGAAGTAAAAATTTCATGCTGTGAAACAATTATCAGGTAATTGTCTGACAATCACTTCACAGCATGGAACTTTTAGTTGCAAGTTATTTGCTGTTTATATATGTACATACACACATGCACAATCAGTGGTCTATCAACTTATTGATAAGACGACTTATCAACAATATTTATTGAATATAGGTTCCTGTATTTTGGAGCACTCTTATAGTCTATTTGTTGACCGAAATACACTCACAAATATGTAAACAAATTTAAATATTCATTGAAGAATATTCCATCGATCATATAAAAGCTAAAGTTCATTGAAAAAGCAAAAAAAATGTATTAAAACAAATGAGGTGGAAAGTTTATTTTTTATTTACTCAACAGTGCAAATGCTGCTGTAATAGATGAAGAAATGCTTCCCCATCACAACAAATGGATGACAAAATTGAGTAGAGAGAGATAGAGAGATGGGTGCATGGTCAATATGATGAAATTTGCTTTCAAAAAGAAACTGAAGAATGATTTAGCAAAATTAACAAATCCATAAAGATGACAAGTAAAAAACAAAATATATACAAATGGGATCCAAATAATTACGTTAATTTATTCAATGAGGAAGTAACAAAATTTTATGATGTTATGACTATCGATACAGATAGGAATTATTAATGAAGAGACAATGCAAATTTCTGCCAAGTCAACTACTGCTAAACTGCTTAGACAAGTTGCAAGTATTCATCATATATAAGACAGGAACAAGAGCCTATACGTGGGCACCTGCTGCCATGAGTGAGAGCCATTTGCGTGGGCATCTGCTGCCATGAGCGAGAGCCCTTTGCGTGGGCACCTGCTGCCATGAGCGAGAGCCCTTTGCGTGGGCACCTGCCGCCATGAGCGAGAGCCCTTTGCGTGGGCACCTGCCGCCATGAGTGAGAGCCCTTTGTGTGGGCACCTGCCGCCATGAGTGAGAGCCCTTTGCATGGGCACCTGCTGCCATGAGCGGGAATTAGCAGATAAGCTTCATCTAGATCTGAGCAAAGGAACAAAAAAAAGGAATGAGCAGGAAGTAGAGAAAATTGCTTTTATAATTCTAATACAGATGAGAAAAACACTTTAAATGTATAAAAAGATAAAAATATATTTAGCTTTTCCAAATGGATATATAAATATGTGATGCTTTGGAAATGTAGGCACATACTGCATACGCAAATGTATGAATCAACTAAAAGCATAAAGAACTTCATGAAAAGATGAACAAATATAGAGAAAAATGTTGTAGATCCATAGCAAAGGTGAAAATAATGGTGTCATACAAAGCCATAAATATCTGATATAACTACCAAAGCTTATTAATATTAACTTAGAATGTCTGTCAGAAAAACATTTATTCATCTAACATTACAAAAAAAGAAAAGTTAACTTAGGACACTGGTACTTATGTTCCCTTGTGATTCCTTCCACTTTTCAAAATAGACTCTCTGGAAATTTTTTTAGATTTGCCATCAGTTGCTTTGTGTTTTTTTTTAACCTTGTCCATGGTTGAACATATCAAAACCATAAAATGGATCTTTAGAGGGAAATATTACTGTTTATCCCTTCTTTCTTTTGTTATCCAGATATATTCTCAATAAAAACAATTTATAGTTCATTGTATATAAAATCTCAAAGTGTAGCCTATGAAATTCACCTTTCCAAAACAAAAATTTTAATAGATTAAAATATGATGGTAGAGATTCATTCCATAATTTTAAGAAAAGTCATTATCATTCCAAGACTAGTTTAGAGAACTGACTCATTTTTTTTTTTTTTTTGTTACTATAAGGTTTTGGCTGTTCCATTGGCCTTCTTCAGGTGCCCAAACAAAAAAAATGAAAAGAAATGGTATACTGTAGCAGTGTCAATGACAGACAATTGCAAAAATATAAAACCAAGAAAACTGGTAATTTCCATTTCCAGTAAACCACCTAGATTGAAAAATTTGTAACCACATGTCTTGTGTTTCCATGTGTGAAGTTTCTACAGAAATATTCTTTTCAAGGTCAGAGTAGTTCATTTAAATTTTCTGATAAATTTTATATAAAAGCAATATGGAATTAGGTATGGCAACAACCTGTTTCATGCTTAAAATTTATGGTCTGATAATTGTGTTTAAGCATGAAAGACTGTTGCTATAGTGTACTGATACCTATGTCCATGCTGCTGAGCACTTTTCTACCATAAACTAATATATAATGATAATAATAATAATAATAATGATGATGATAATAATAATACAACTGAGAAAATATGTGAACATTATGAAAATTTTATATCTTTTTTTTCAAGCAAGAAGAGCTTCTACCAAAAATATTTTTCCTTGAAATACTCATGGAGGTCCAGATGTTTGAGATATATACAGATTGTGAGAGTAAAAATGTCTATATCATGTAAGAGTAAAATTGTCCAATTGTTAGATACCATTGTATCTTAGAAATGATTAAAGATATCTTAATGGAATTCTCTAATGTTTTTATAATACTATTGAATTCCACTTTAAACAATAAGAATGTATTCAGCTTGGTGATAAAAATGTCTAAGCCAAGAAGCCTCTCATCAAAAGTTTCTTATATTTCATCATTTAGATACAATAATCAGAGCTGCTAGTAAAGTGCGTATGCATTTTCAGGGATACCTTATGCATGGATGTGAAAGTATGAACATAAAGAAAATTCTTAAAGAATAATAACTTTCAAAAAATGTCCATTTTTATATACAGATAAAAGGGAAATCATATAAAAGTGTAAAACTTTAAAGAACCAGAAGCTATTGAAAATGAATAGAAAAATAAAGGTGTTGTCCAGAAAGAACATAAAACCTGAAGTAATCTCCAGAGAAGAGAAAAGCAAGTCAAAAACTGTCACAAGAAGAAATGAGTGTATTACATAATGTGTAAAGGGAGAAAGATTAACCAATCAGAAAGCACATGATGTCAAATATTTGCCAATGTGCTGCCTGGAACTTTGGAAAAGAAAACGTACTTGCCAAAAGAGATGGGAAATGTCAAAAGAAAATGCAACTGGGACAGATAAATTCTTCAACATCACTTCTTCCCTAATCCAGCAGACTAAAACTGATCTACTATGGCTGGACAGGGGAAGATTGTAAATGAAATGAATAAAGAACAAAAACTGAAGAAAATGTTGCAGAAAACACAGCCAATACATGCAGACTGAAAAATGGTGGTTAAGAGTTAGTGATCAGTTGGTTGGTTGCAAACTGAAAAGGAAAAGCAACAAGTGAATTTTTCATACAAATATCCACCAGTCCTAACCAAAAGAAATAGAAAAAAAAGTAATGGATTTTGTTGATACATAACCTGTTCTGACCCAATTTCATTGGATGCTGATGAGACAATTTTTTTTTTTTTTGGTGTAGATTAGAGAGCACAATGATAACATGGCATAACTAAGTGTTATAGTGGAACACACCTATTCTATAATTAATAGACTCTCCCACCTATAATAAGTAGGAGGAATACTAGCAGTCGCTGAGCGAGTCGGCAGTGAGTTAGTCAGTCAGTCTATGTTGGACGACTGTTAGTTGGATATTAAAGTATCAGCAGCCACCACAACTAGATTGCTGCATCATTACCTATTATATCAAGTTCCTAATGTTTTGTACGTCAAACCTATTTTAGGACTGACTTAGTACAAATACAAGCCTCCACTGTGAAACCACTACATAACACTAAGATAACTACTAATATCATTGTCCAGTTTATTTCCACAAAAACAATTCTATTATTTTGCTGCCAAACTTGATGATGATGTGTTTGGATAGGTCAGGTCATGACCTGACAACACAACTTTGTACAACACCTGCTGTGTATGAAATAAATGCTTCTTTTATGTTTAATCAGTGGGGGCAGACCAAATATATAGTTTTCTCCATGATATAAATTTATTAAAACCTCACAAGCATAATTTATGAATCTAAACTATCATAGTACTCATTAAGAAAGATGAGATTATTCATGTATGGATTGGAAAATACAGCTTAGGATCAGTGTTGTATCTGTGCTCTTTGCCAAGGATCAAAGGGTTGCTTCTTTACTCTTCTGCTTAAAATCAATGTAATAAATCTGTAAAATGTTGCAGGTATGCACACTAAAAACATGATCTGTCTATATGTTCATTTTCACATTTTTTATACTAATGTTCACCCAATTTAAAGCCCAAGAACCACACCAGGTAGAGTATAACTGTGTGGTGTTGTATAAGCATAAGAAAAGATAGGAAGTGCAGTTCATGAGGTCATGGAGGAAAGCTAATGGTTAATGGTAGATTGAAGAGAAACATTTTGCCTGGAGTTTGCTGCACAAAGCAACAGCTTCTTGGGAAGAACCTGCCATATGACAACAAAATTTAAAAAAAACAAAAGAAAGGAAGGCATAGAGAAGAAAATGTAGAAAGTAAGGAAGAAGAATAGAGGGAATTGAAAAGAAAAATGGCGAACATCAAAGGGGTGGAAACAAAATAAATAAACATCATAGAACAATTTGGTGCCTTAAGTTTTATGATTTCTTTAATCCTTGGATCTTTAAGACTGGATGAAGATTTTTTCTTTTTCTTTTGGAGTGTGAGGAACACTTTTATATAGGAAAATATGTAAATATTCAGTATTAATATTTTTTTTCTCCAATGATACAAATTTTCCAGGCAAGTCCAAAAGATTGACAGATAGTTGACTTATTAATGTCTGCTGTATTATATATTATTATTTATAAAAATAAAAATATGGTATTAACTACAGGTTTCTACTTAAAAGTAATTAATACCGACCACCCCAATAATGGGATGATGCTTGTTAATGTCAGGAAAAAGTCCATTCCCAGAGAAATAAGTTAGGAAGGATCCATAATACTTTAGGAGAAACTTCAAAATGAATGATGATTTTTAAATGTCATCTTGTAATACAACTTGGAGCATGATTCCTAATATCAAAGCTAATGTTTCCTACAAAATAAGGCAATCTGCTAATTATCTCTTGGTTTCAGTCCACTGAAAATTTTTAATTTGTCTGCTCTTAATTAACAGATTTAATACCGCTGCTTTTAATTTGCAGTCATTATTCCTAGAATTGGACAATTTCACTGCTTCATCTAGAGATTTGCAGTCAGTGACACAAGGTGGTTATCGTACACATTTATAAGTCTACCATTCATCCACGCATTGAATATTGCTGCCACATATCACCTAGTGTTCTGCCATGGATCTAGAGATT
This sequence comes from Acanthosepion lycidas, assembly GCA_963932145.1. Lineage (NCBI taxonomy): Eukaryota > Metazoa > Mollusca > Cephalopoda > Sepiida > Sepiidae > Acanthosepion > Acanthosepion lycidas. The sequence goes on along the minus strand of OZ010607.1, from coordinate 51,461,555 downwards.
CTTGGTAAATTTCAAAAAAGAATCTGCAATATTATTTGTCCTGACCTGGAATCTTGGCTTTGATCTCTTTCTCACTGCCATAATGTAGCTTCCCTGTGCCTTTTCTATAAATATTTTTATGGTAGTAGTTTGGTTGAATTTTCTTCCTTGATACCTCAAATTTACAAACTTAGGTGCAGTACTAGAGTGGCAGCCAGGTTTCATCATTTTACAGTTGAAATGCCACATCTATTTTGAAAACAACATATATATACACACGCACACACAATCACATCATTATATATATATATATGATGATTACATTGAAATTTAGTGAGGAACAAAATGTATAGTTATTAATATAAATTTTAGCTCTATTATTATACATCAAGCATTATTTTATTACCAACAACATTCAATGTGTTTTATATATACATATATATAATAAAATATAGTTTTAAGGTATGTTAGATTTATAGGTTATAGTGCTCAATTATCAGGGATAGAGTGTTAGCAAATATCAAAGTGGGCAATGCTTGAATGCAATCTGTTCAAGCATGAAACAGACTGTTGCTGCTCAGTGTTGACCTCAATGTCCACTTGATATAAATTTTTCACTTCCTGATAAAATTATAATAATGTGACAAGCAAATAAAGGTAAGCACAATAACAGTTTGGCATCAGTTTGATGCCAAACCCCATTTTCCATTAGGATCAAAAGCTGGTACCTATAATTTGGGATTACCCTTGATCAGGACTGATGTGACTTCATTGTACTCATGGACAGAAGTATCAATTAATTGATAAACACACTTTTTGAAGATCAACAGTTCTTCAACTCCCCTTGCTACTAATCTTGTTTTTAGCATGATTTCCATTTAAGCTACACAACCAGCTGATATATATATGTATATATGTATATTTATGACCAGAATTTTGTACTTTAGTGAAAACATTTTCTTTCCAACTGTCAAGTTTTCAGTTCATCTTTCCAGGAATTGTACACATACTTAACAAATTTTGGTAGGATTTTGAACACCAAATAATTTACTCAAGCTCATCAAGTATGTTACATGCTGATTTCCTCTATCCATCTTTCTCTCAATCTATCCTGTGAGTATCAGGTTTTCCAAGCTCTCCTTTCTCATTATGTTCTCCAGAAATTTCTTCATGATGTTAGGTTTCCTTTTTGCTTCCATTTTCTCCAAAACATTGTTGCTCACATGTTCAGTCCATGGTATCCTCAGCATCTTTCTGTAGAACCACGTGACTATGCAATAAAACCCCTTTTAAGATGAATGTGATCATTGAAGCTAGCTTCAAGTGTTAGAAGGAAATGTTTTTACCAATTTAACACTATCAAGCAAGAGTCTTAACTGAAAAGATAGGCTCCATATTTATAAGGAAGGCAAAGAGTAACTCTTTACAAATGGAAAAAAAGAGATGTTGAGCAAATCACAAGTGCTGAAGAATATCAATTGCTACCGAAATCACTGAATAGTAAAATATATAAAAAAACAAAAAACAAAAAAACAAAGAACTCTTGCTAAGCTCTGAGAAACAAAACAAGCAGATTTGGAAACCTGCCTAATATCGGGTCAGCATAAATTATTCACTCAGCAGAGGTCAAACAGCCAAAAGGAATGTCTGTTTCCAACATGAATACTAATTTATGCTTGCAATGCTTGTTTGTGTAGAGACAAACACGGAGAGGAATACTATGTAGTTATGGTTGCATGAGACAGAACTGGATGATACCTAAAACGTGGATGACCACAAGAAAAACATTTGCAAGTGAAATTATCAAATGCCCACAGAAAAGTCATCACTTCTTATACAATATTAATATTGTATAGTACTATAGAAAGATGTAGAAAGATGCCCAATCAGTCAATTTCAAAACATTAACCATAAAAATTGTGTGCACACGTATTCAACAAAGCAAATAAGAAAGAAGAGTTTATTTTGATATTTTAATATTCGTCTTCAGTATTTTCTGCCTTCCTTGAAGAGACAGTAAGATAAAATCACAACATCACTTCTAGCAGGTTTCCTTTGTTTTTATTGCCATCATTTTCTTACAGTTTATTTTTATCTTCTCATAAACTATACATGCTGCTTCTCATCACATATATCTGACGTTTACAAAAACACTTTTTCTGATTTAATTATGTAATTACAGAAATATCTCTCGGAAATGTTTTATAGCAAGTTTCACTCTTCTTTCATTTCTATGTACGCAATCATAGCTCTTCCTGTCTTTTGTAGGGCTTAATAAATGTTATCATTTTGTTATATCTTTTAAACTTTGTTCCACGATCCATTTACTCAAACTGATTAGGTAGATTATGCATTGTTTTCCTGTTCCTCCTGCCTTTAATATCACTTGTGAGTATCAAATTTTCCAAGTCATCTTTTCTCATTATGTGCCCTAGAAATTTCAACTATCTCTTCCTGACATTAAGTTTAAGTATCAATTTTGTTTCCATTTTCTCTAAAACTTAACTGTTGATCATATGTTTAGTCCACAGTATTCTAAGGATCTTTCTGTAGAATCACATTTCTGTTGCTTCAAGTCTCTTCTTCATCTTTGAGGATACTGTCCAGCATTCATTGCCACATAGGACTGATATTACATAACAGTTCAGTAATCTTCACTTTGAACGAGATAATTAGACCAGATACTGTTTTCAGATGAAGGATGAGTTATTACTGTGTAATGATAGCAACAAATAAATCGCAAAATAATCTCTAACACTTAATACTAATCTATGTAGAAGTATGAAACCAAAATAATAAATAATTAGTAATAAAAGAAAAATTAAAAGTTACATAATTATTATATTTTGTTTCTAACAAAATTTTCCTGTTTTTTAATACTGTGGTTAGCTTTTAGAAGGCATCTTTTCTTATCTTAATGCACCTTTTAGATTTCAAGTTTTAGTCAATAAATTTAAACAGTAAAAGACAGTTATTTATATATATATATATATATATATATATATAGATATGACAAAATATTTTAAATTTCATGAGTATATTCAAGATGTCAGGCTCACATTGAAATAGTGGTTCCTACATGATGACTGAATATTAAACAATGTTAAGCCTGGTTAGTACCTAGATCAGTGATTGTTTGAGCATACCAAGTGCTGTAAGCTTAGATGTGCAGGTGGTGTAATGGATAATGGCTTGGAATTGTTAATCAGAGATCCAAGTTCTAGTTTTTTTTTATATTCACTTATGCACAAAAAACCTTGGGAAAGGTATGAATCTACTTCTCACCCCCAGCTATGGATTAACTAGTTAGACTTGTTTTACTAAAAATAAAACAAAAAACTTACAATTTAAAAATATTTTCTGGTTTTAAATAACATAAGTTTTGATAAGCCATAGAAAATCAATTGTCATCAATACAAAATGCCAGTTCTGTAAAGCAGCCTGATGTTATAAAAATTAGTTGCAGACTAAAAGTATCAAGAAGGTTTGTATGACAATGACCAAATGAAATTACAATGAGTGTCAGATTTGGATATTGTTGTCCAAACTAATTGCTTTATTTTAACTAGAACAGTTGGCCATTGTTATCTAACCAAGTTACAATGAGGCAGTCAATCCAGAAGGCAATGGCCACATCAAATTACAACAGTCATTCAGTTTGGATAACAATTATCAAATAAGTACATTTAAATATAGTCTGCTTATAAATGACATGCACCCCCCAAATTCACAGTCTCATAGGATATCAGTTCTTTCAGTTAGTCAATTAAATACCATGTGTGCTATGCTTGGGCAATGTCTCTTTTGATTAATAACTGACTAGGCAGAAGGATGCCATTTCTTTCTGCAGTAGATTGGTTGCCAACCAAGGCTATAGGATGCAGTCTGCCTTGCTATTGAACCTATATCCAGAAGGAGAAGAGATGGATTTATATCTTCCCCAAGGGTTATTTGCACCTAAGTAAATGTAACAAACCTAACTGAAATTTGAACTTGGCTTTCCAAGTTCTCATTCCAAGCTGATATTCATTACACCACAATGCACATACAATTAATTACCCAGCTGAATTAAAAATTTACAATTTTTGGCTCCTATTTTTAGTAAGGAGGCACAATCTCAATTTTTTCAAGCTCCCCACTTTTTCTGAGGTCATGGTTGGGGTGAAAATACTGCAATTTGATTCAATTTATATACTATCATGCATATTTGGTATAAGTAACGATGACAGGTAAAAAAGAATATTTTCAATATTTTAGATAAGTAAAAATGTGTCAGGTGAGAAATTCAAACTAATTTTGACACTTATTAGTTAAAAAGAAATGAATTCAATATAATGACAGGGATAATTAGAATAAACTCTTTAATGAGCACTTGAATAGAAGCAGAAAAATAAAATAAAATCATTCATTTTCTATTTGCCAATTGTTGAGAAAAATAATTGTATCATGGTTTTTTGTTTTTTAATGGGATATACAGAAATAATAATGTCAGTGGTTCACAAATAAAAAAAGCAAAAACAAATAAAAAAAAAACTCAGATTTTTTTTTCCAAATGATATTCATGTTTGGCTAGTGATATTTTGAAAGTGGAAGAAAAACTATAAATCATTTTAAAGAATGATTCTAATTCTGCTGAAGGCAATTGGAGTCATACTGGGTATTGAAAACAGACAAATGTTTTTAAGTGCTTCGTTAACCTATCAGCTTTGTATACAAAACAAATATTTAGTGAGTGAGTTTTCAGTTGTTAAATCAGTGAAAATGTTTTAAGATTTGAAAATAGTTTACTTATAGAACAACCTTAGTTAAACAAGTCTAAGTTGATATTAATTTGCATGACTTGACACAGAATCAACTTTAAGTAGATTTACTTTTAAGAAAAGGTTCAAGGTCTAAGCTGTTGAAAAATTGAAAATATAAAAAGAGTGGTTGATAACTCAACACTTCGACATATCGACTGTCAGTTATTAGTGTGGAATTTCAAAACTTTTCAGTAGTGGCACAAAACAAAAAACGAAGAAAAAAAATTAAATTTTTATTTTTTTTCACTTTGGGTGAGACAAGGTTTCAGAGGTTGATTTTAAGCAAGTCACTGTCTGCTACTTTCATTGAAATATAGCGAGAAAACCATTTGCTGGACCCAGTTATGGAGGTAAATAATAACTTGAATGAAACAGTTGAATAAATGGAATAAGCTAAAATGACCCAAAATAGGGACAAAATCTCATCACAACATCTTAACAAATACCACCTCACCGACTGATTCATTTTTTACAGTTTATCAACCCTTTGCAGGTTATTTAAAGCCAGAAAATAATTTTAGATTTTGAGAATCTTTTTAGTGATAATCATTTAGAAATACAAGTCATAGCTGGGGGGGGGGAGAGAACAGGTATATTCATATCTTTCCCCAAGCGTATTTTCAGGTAATTGAATATAATGAATGCAACTGGAATTGGAACTTGGCTTTCAGATTCACAATTCTGAGCCATTATCCATTACACCACCTGCACATCCAAGCTTACAGCACCTGGTATTCCCAAACAGTCACCCATCATTTCTAAAAGCTCCTAGTAAAAGTCATAGACAAAGGTTGGTATCAATTTCTTTTCAGGCATGACTTCCTTGCAGTACCATAAATCGAATGACCATAAGTCTAGTTTGAACCTAAATAGTGATCGATATAATTTCAATAAGATCTATCAGCTTCCCAGTTTGTGTGCGCAACTGTGCTGAGGATTTGAAATGCTTTATTACATTTAGCTCAGAAATATTAAACGTGAAGTATCAAAGATAAAGACCAAAAATTCATATCAGAATCATCAAGTTTTAAAATCAGGATTCTGGTGTAGCTTTCAGAGTTTACAGAAATGCACATGCTGAGTTGTTGTTTTGGAGAATTTGAATCCATTTTAGCCTGTTTCAGTCAGTTATGTGCCATACATGATACACGCTTAGGCGATCATGTATCTTTCAATACATGACTGACAAGGCAGATTTTTTCCTGCAGTAGGTTGCCATTTCTTTCTGCAGTAGACCAGTTGCCATCCAAGGTTATAGAACCTGGTCTGTCCAGCTATTTACCCATAGCTGGAGGGAGAATGAGAGAATTCATACCTTTCCCAAGGGTATTAGCATATAAGTGAATGCAATGGATTCGACTGGAATTTGAACTTGGCTCTCTGATTCCTCAATCCGAGCCACTATCCACCATGCCTCATTAGCCCATTTATTAACATTATTGTGACATTGTTGGAATTACTGATCACTTGTATGGGTATTTTCCATCTGGAGCAAATAAAGAAATCATTGACAATGAACAGTCAGTTCTTGAATTCAGGCATTTATTCTAATATTACACAAAGTAACTAATACAATACTCCCTTGTGGGACACCCGTTTCTCAGTCATACAGTTGAGAAAGGGTAGTGCCATTGAGAACACACACTGTTAAAAATTTATCAATAAAGATTGGCTGTTTTCTTTTGAGTCGCATTTTGTCTAGATCGTGTATGAAGCCATGGTACCATGTGGTATCATATCATATGCTTTTTCTATGTAAAGAACACAGCTGTCAAGTGTTTCTTCTCAATAAAAACCAGCTGATCTATTGTACTTCTGTTCTCTTTAAAACTAGACAAGAAGTTTGTAATTATGTTGTAAACTTAAAGGAACCAGGTAAGTTTATTATTAATCATCCATTTCCGAGTTTTGCAAAGACAACTAGTAAGGACAATTGAACAATAGTTTGAAGGATTTTCCAGGTCTTTATCAGTCTTTATTGGAATTACAGTGAGTTGTTTCCAGAGATTAGGAATATTTCCACTGATCCATATATTATTATATATCTCAAGTAGTTGAAGGAAATGTTTGGTAATTATTCAGGAATTCCTAGTGGATTTCATCATGGCTAGTGACAGAGTTACACAATTTATTTAGCAAGTCCAATAGTTTTGATAAAGAGAAAGGTTGTTTGTAATTTTCTCTTTGTTGCTTGAATATAAGTTTAGTTTCTCCTTTTGATTTCTTTTACAATTCTGGAACTGTTTATAATAGTTATTTGATGAGAAAGATTTTTGGCTAGATTTGCAATATCCTTTTTGTTCGTAGTTTTAGTGTTGTTTTGTGATAAATATTTTAAGGGAGTACTTTTGTATTTGCTAGAGACTTTATGAAAAATATTCTAAACACATTTGGTTATTGTAATGGAATTGATATTGGATTAAATTTTCCATGAAGTTCACTTGGAGTTTTTAACTGTTCTTTGAACTTTGGCTTTATTAATTTTGAAAAGGATTAGAGTTTCAGAGGTTGGGTGCAGTTTAAATTTACAGAGGGCACCATGTCATAATCAAATGGCTTTTTACATTCATCAGTAAACGATAATAGACTGGGAGATTTTGATCATGATATTTATTGTTCTGCAATAAATAGCAATGTTTTTGTAAAGTAAGTAATATGATCTTCATTATTTATATCTTTGTCATTTTTTTTTCTTCTGCGATTAGTTGGCTTTGATATAATTCTTTTTTTTTAAAGGTTTCAGCATGGAGTGAAAGTGTCTATTTGCTGGTCTCTATTATGATTAGAAAGTGGTCACCACCAGAGGTGTCATAACATGTGTGCTGGGTCATATTAGACAGCAAGGGTCACTTAAGGTGACGTGTATATTTGAATAGGTGCTTGTTGCTGGGTGTAGGTATGTATGTGACTTGTTAGCGAATAGATGTAGCTTTTCTTTTTCTATTATCTTTTCTAATGTTTTGCCTTTTTTTTTAATTTATCCATTCTACTGCCTTTCCAAAGTACATTGTGGTTGTTGAAATTTCCCAGAAGAATGAAGTGTTTCAGAAGTTGTTTTATGAGGGTGCTCAGTTTTACTTCTGTGAGGTTGTCATAGAGGAGTGTCATGTAAATTGAACATATAAAAAAGGTTTTGGGTATTGTTACTGATATAGCAATGGTTTGCAGGTTGTTATTCCTGTTGATTTGAATATTTGGTATGACATCCTTAATAAGGATTGATGTCCCAACTGAGGCATTTTGGTTGTGGTTGGAAATGTGGTTATATGAGGAGTAATTGATATTGAATATTTAGGTGTGTTTTTTGTAGGCAGACACTGGTTTATTAATAGTATAATCATGTCGTTTAGATAACAGTTCCATTGGATTATTTTGTATCCCATAGATATTGTTCTATGTCAGTTTGTGTTTAATTCTGGCCTGTTGGTATTCAGTTACCATTTTTTCTAGCGGACTATATTTGTTTTTGCTTCTGTTTTGTTTATTTATTTCAGAGTATTTTTCCTCTTGAGATTTTTGTTTCGGAAGAGATCGTTGAGTGTCTTCTTGAGTTTTGACTAGGTTTTATTTTATTTATTTTGGCTGGTGATCTTCTTAGGGTTTTTCATGGAGGGCTTCTGAATTGTGATAGAGGTTGATGTTGATCTTTGGCTTTCTAGTTCTATTTTTGCTTGAATTACATTTTTAGTGTTTTGTTCTTTTATAAATTCATAGACAAGTGTTGTTAGTTGTTCTTGTTTTCTTTTCATCATGTTGAATTCTCGATATGCATTTTGGTGTTTTAGTTGTACTTGCAGAGATTATTGGGAAGTTTTTTTTTTTTTTTTCAGAGTAGCTTTCTAAGATTTTTCTAGGTTCTGGGAAAGAAATGTTTTTTCTCTATTTCTCTTATTTCTTTTTGCATATTTGTGAATATGTAGGATGATTTCCCATGCAGTTTGTACATTGGATTTGATTTTGGCAATCGATTTCTTGATGTTCAGTGTTTACATATCTTGCCTATACTGAGGCACTAGTACATCTATCTTTATGATGCCTAAATCTTTAACATTTGAGACACACGAGTAGGTTGAGAGTCTACTTTAGCAATAGTAGATCCAATTTTTATTGGCAGGGAGGGCTATAGAAAGTAAAACCATAGGGTGTTTGTGTTCATATTCTGTTATTCCACCTTTATCCACTGTGCCATGTGTCCTCAAGGACACATGGTACAGTGGATAAAGGCATTGGTTAGATCCAGTGACATGATCCAAAGAGTGTGAGTTCAATATCTGGTTAAGGCAGTGGAGAATTTAGAGAAGGGAATTAACAGGAGATAACCAATTAGACATGGCATGTGGAACTAGAATAGTCTACTCCAGCAAGTGAAATAAAGAGTTCAGGTCGACATTCCAACCACCTGAAGAAGGATGGAGTGTACAACGGCCGAAATGTTGTGATAAATATGGCAACAAAGATAAGGATGATAGTCTGAATAATGTACAAAGAGATGATGTTTAGTGTGCTATCTTGGCAGAAACATAGCACATGGCTAGTCTGCCAGAACAAAGGCTGGTGCAAACCCTGGAACACATCCCTGGAACAAATAGTGTACATAATACCTTATCTCAGAAATATAGACAGATACCCCCAGTTTTTATTAAGCATCTAGTCAAGTGATCTTCACTCATGACAACTACATAGTTCTACACATGACTGGCAAGAGATAACTCTGAAATAAATGAAATGAACACCAAAGCCAGACACACTGCATTCATTAAGTCAGCCATCTGGAACCGAAATACTATTTCTTGGTCACATTTCATCAAAACAGCTTCAGACATGTAAATGCCAGCAAGATGCATGATATATACTTTGTTTTTTGTAATAAAATTGCAATTCTTTGTAAAGATGTTTTAAACATTTTCTAATATACAGAATAGTTATATCTATTCAAAATTCTGAACATATCATTAAACTATAATAATAAACTTTGGCATTTTTATTTTTTAAATGTCACATCATTTAACGACATAGGCAAACATGACTCTTCACAGATTGCTTTTTATTTATTATTTATGAATTACTATGGATAGTGGAGTGGTTTCTTGTTGCCTTCTCTATGGTTCGGAATTCAAGAATCTCCTTTCTTCCTTTCTTACACTAGTTACTACCCAAGTCTAGAGAGTCTAGTCTACTCTGATATTTAACCCATAGCTGAGGGAGGATCAGAAATGGATTCACACCTTCTGGTAAGAGTAAACACAGCCGGTCAGTTTGAAATTTGAACTTGGCTTTCCAATCCTGCACATAGCCAAGTGCATAGTTATGAAGATATCAAAATTGTGAGTTCATGCCATCTCTCTATATTCTTCACTGTATTTGCACTAACTTACACTCCAATATGCATACATTTTCTTGTACAACCTCTTTAGCATTAAATCCCAAAATAACTTCAATACAAGGGAAATTCTGCCCCTGATTTCAGCACTTTAAAATGTTAAAGTTAAAACATTTATCTTGTTTCTGACATAATATTCGATATGTAAATTTTTGTAAAAATGACAACCTAGATTTTAAGCTTTGAGTAACCTCCATACATTTGCCAAGAAAATGCAATTTGAAGATTAGATATACAAACTGGCATGCAGGTGAACATTAATGTACACATTTGTGGACTACAATGTCTCACATATACATACACACACACACAGAGGGTTTTAGATACAAGTAGTCACACATACAGTCATACGCCAAAAAGCATTTGCAAGAATTAATGTTTCCTAAAGTGTACAACATTGCCCTGTGTAAATCAGGGGGTGGGAGGTGGGATTAGAATGCAAAATGGCAGATGTGCTAACAAACAAAGGTAACATAGCAAGTTGAAAGAAGTGATGCTGCAAAACCCTCTAAGTGTTGCGATTGTATGAAAAGCTCTTTTCATGATCAAAATCACATTAAGGAATTGCATATGGCTTTGACTGCCAACCTATGTCAGGAGCAATAAATTTCAAAACAGGATCAGATTGTTATTTTTGTTGTCTTTGTTAAAAAATTTGCATGGTTGAAGGTGTCATTATTGCTGTTGCAATTGTATGCTAACTTGAATTGAGGTTTTATTCAAGGTTGGCTTTTTCTGTTGGAGGAAAAGACAGGATTCCTTTAGAAAGGAGCAATGACTGCTGGGAAGAATATTCTGCAAGAATGATAATACAATTGATTCTTGCTGTTAAAGAAATATTGTTATGATCAGCATCATCATTACTATTGTTGTCGTTATGGTAACAGGTTACAGCTAAGTGGAATTAAGTATAGGCAATGAAATATAATCAAGCAACGTGTGTATACAGATTTATATATATATATATATATATATATATATATATATATATATATAGTTAATGTGAGAGTATGGGTACATTATATAAATTCAGAAATATATATTCAGCCTGAACATCCAGATAAAAAGATAAGAACATAAATGTTTCATTTATTTTTTAACCCATAAAAAAAGGAAATGTGCTTTACATTTGGTATTCTTTGCAAAGAAATTCTATTGCTTGCAAATATCTTAGAGTTGACATCATAAACAAGGCTGGATCCATAAGCTTATAGCTGATACATAGTGATTAAATGAATTGTGATCTGAAATTTTCACTGTATAATCTTTGATTTATGTGATTAATGTCTATTACTTAATTAAGCAAGGAAAGAGGTTATGTTGAAAAATAAATGTTTTTCTAAAGTATTTTTTTCTTCATTCTTGAGCTGTGAATATATATATATATATATATATATATATATATATATGAAATATCACACATTGAGTGCTGGTGCTAATAAAATAGTGCTCAATATATAATAACAGAGCTATCATTTAGATTAATAATAAATATAATTTTTTTTTTTCTCACCGGTAATACAACTCTGATTTTCATGCACAACCAGGCACAGATGGAAAACTCACCAGCTTTTCAATCAGAACCTGATGATTGCATTTTGCATGAAACTCAGAGTTGTGCTACCAATGAGGAAAAAAAAATGTGTGTGTGTCTGTGTGTACAAATAGAGCAATTATAATTATAATAAATCAGGGAAAAACCTTAAAAATCCATCTCAGTTATAATTTATTTCATGAATATTTTAATATTCATCTCTATAGACCAAAGTTTTTTTAAAATATATATATATATATATATATATATATATATATATATATATATATTTAAGCATTTCACCCCTAGCAAGGTGGGAAGCCACTAATATGCAAGGGGTTATAGAGGATTTGGAGCGAGAGCAGGTAGGAATGATAGACGAAATGATGAGGAAAAGGATAGTAGATAGATCAAGGTAACTGGAGATGTTGATTGACATTACATTTGAATAGTTGGAGATTATAGCTATCAGGGAAACAGGAATAGGGAAGGGAGTTCCACAGGTGAGAGGTGAAAGCTATTGAAGTAGAAGAGGTGACTACATTTAACAGTTTCAACAGTGAAAGAGTGGGAGTGGGATGCCAGCCTCGTAGGACGCTTGAATTCGTTGGTGAAAGGTAGCCTCAATCCTTGCTAGTGACCATGGGAATGAAAGCATACAAATGTGAACGCATGCTGCCACTAGTGAGTATAATTTGCTCTGCCCAAATTCTGAACAAAGTGTTCCCGCTCTCTGTCTCTCTCTCTCTCTGCTTTTGTCAACCTACATATATGACTATTACTATGACTAAAATTGAATGGAATTAAAAATATACAAATGGTTCAGAAGTATCAAACACAAAACTATATACCTGCTACATGAGGGAAAAAAATCTATAAAAAAAGTATCACCCTAATTTGGGTGGGGGGCTGATTTTAGTTTTCCTAAATTCACTAATTCTGGTACATATATATTACACATACACATTTACATATATTAACACATTTATATTTTTGTACTCTTATCTTAAATATGACGTGTTAAAAGAATGTGTGAACTTGTCAATTGCAATATTACTTTTAAATACACGAAGTCAATAAGACAAAAAAAAAAAAAAAACTACCTGAACAATAAAAAAAAAAACAAAAAAAAAAACTCATTTATATTTCATGTTCTTCAGAAAACAGAAAATAGCAAAAAAAAAAAAACAATATCTTCAACAATATACAGGTATGTTGTCTTACTTGTTACCTATTCTCATATCAATACAAATGTAATATGCAATTCTTCTTCTATGTGCCAGCTCCCTTCAGGAGGGTAGGTGATCATGTCTCTCCACAATTCTTGAAATCTTGCCTTTTGTAGATTTTTGAAACAAAGAAAAGAGTACTGAACTGTTACCTAATATCAAACCTCCTCTATAACAGTGAATGCTGGGCAATCACTTCACAGATGAAGAGACTTGAAGCAATAGTAACCATTGGTTTTTACAGAAGGATTCTTAGAACACCATTGACCAAACATGTCAGCAATGATTAAGTTTTAGAGAAAATGGGAGTAAAAAGGACACTTATACTTAACATCAAGAAGAGAGAGTGTTGAAATTTTTAAGGCACATAATGAGGAAAGAGTGCTTGGAAAATTTGGCACTCACAGAACAGATTGAAGCCAAGAGGGATAGAGGAAAACAATGCATAACCTACCTAATGAGTTTGAGTAAATGGATGGTGGGTCAAGGTTTAGGGGAGGTAAGAAAAAGACAAAATTTATTAAGAGCTACAAAGGACAGGAAATTGTGGAGAGTCATGATAGCCTACATCTTGAAGGGACATGGCACATAGAAGAATTTGGTTTTTCTGTTTGTTAAATTCAGTTTTAAAAGTCAGTACAAGGTGGAAAGAGGAAAAAAAGAGGAAGTGTCTGGTTTTGATACTTCTGACACAGTCCTGCCTAATGGTATCTTGATAAACCAAGTAGGGGTAATCTCACATGACTCTCCTAGATTGGGAAAAATTTATTTTGTCAATATATTCATAATGTTTGTATTGCTTCTGTTCTTGATTTGATTTCATTTTTAGGTTTAAAGGCATATCAACATTCATTAGGTTATTTCATGCCAAATAAGATTTGATTGGACATCATGGTTTGTGTATTAAATTTAATTGCTTCTGTTCTTCACAGCCTGAACAGACAAAAGAGCTACAAAGGACAAGAAGTTGTGGAGAAATTGAGCGCCTATGTCCTAAAGGGAAATGACACAGAGAAGATATGACAAACATACCATTAGTGATGAATTATTGGTTTTTTATTTCCTGATCCTTAGATTTCTCAATATTGGTCATGTAGTGCCAAACAGTGTCATTTTACAGTTGATTCTTATTGTCTTTAATCACATATGTAAATGGAAAGAGTAAAAGATTAGTATGATAATGTGCAAAAAGAATTTGAAAATCCTTGAGCTATTTTAGAAAAATTATTTAGAAACATTAGCAGAAAAAATCAGAATTTAGGGATTCATGAAAAGACTGTAAACCAAAAACAAATGCAAATTGATATTAGTGAGTCAGGAAAAAAAAAATAGATTTAATAATGACATTATAATAATTGGAGTTAAAAACCAAAATGAGGTACGTGTTCAAAAGGTTTTTATTGGTGAAGAAATGGAATTATTTATTGGATAAGGATGAATCCATTGTTAATGAAAAGGAGATTTTGATGAGTTCAGTAATCATGCAGTGTTAAAAATGGAAAAACCTCTTTCTTAGCTGTATATCATGCAGGCAGTTTGAAAGTGATTTTTAATTAAATTTTAGGTGAATAGTCTTAGAAAATCTGCAGTTAATAAATATTCTAATTAGTGTAGTCTGAAAATTTAGTGCAAAACCCAGCAAATAGGAATAAGAATATGTGTGTGCATCTGTATATAGTTAAGTTTCTTTGTGCAAGTTCAAAGGAGTCATGGCATAATAGACATTATGAATAAGCCACTGAAAAAAAAAAGTAACTACCAGCAAGAATTATTGGCAGATATGTCTACTAAACAAGGTAGAAATTTTGACAAAAGAAGATTCAGAAAACAAACTAACACTAGCCCCAAACCTCAAAAAAAAAGTAAAGTTACTTAGCATAAAAGTTTTTTTTATTCTATGATCAATATCACAACTCTTAGGAAATTCTAGTCTCTCTCTTTCATTCATATGTGTGTATGTGCTCGGAAAAATCACTGATTGTTCTGATAAGAAAAGAACTCTTGAATTTGTTGGTGAGGCCCTCAGACTCAATACTGAAACCTGCATCAAGTGCCTTGAGAAGGTAGTGATGCCCTGGGTAAAGAGGGTGGCAACAGGATTCTGCATTATGCCCCACAAGCAGGAGGATCCAGTCATGGTTGTTAGACAACCACATCATCCCATACACCTGGCCACCTAACTCACCAGATGGCAACCCCCTTGATTATTATGCATGGGGCACAGTTGAGTGAGAGACCTACTCCATTTAACAACAAAGATGAAGGCAAGGATTATGGCAGCATTCACCAACTTAAACAAGGAGACTGTCCAAAAGAGATGTCGGAGATTCCAAAGTTGTCTGGAGGTTGTGGCTGAAGCCAATGGCAATTTTATTAAATAAATTATGTAATTTTGGTAAATATATTTGTTAACATGAGATGTCAGTCTCATATTCATTTTTGGGTAAGTTAGATGATTTAGCCATCGCAGCCTGTATATATATATATATATATATATATATATATATATATGGATAGATGGCTAGAGAGAGAAAGAAGAAAGGTGTTGGTTTCCCCCCTCTACCACCTTGAAACACTAATTCTTTTGAACTAAATGTTCATTGAACCATAAGACAATTCAATTATATGGATACAGTAATCAGAATTCTGACTCTCCATTTCACTGTGTGTGTGTGTGTGTTTGTGGGGAAGGTGAAATCAGTTGTGGAATAAAATCTTTGTTATGGAATTCTAATGTTGAGCAATTCATTGTTCAGTAGAAAATAATTATCTCCCCTTTTCTTGGTTCTGTTTGTCATGAATAAAGACTTTCTCATGTCTTTGAAATACAATTCCAAAACTATACAGTTAATCAATATGAAGATAATAATCAGTTTCAACAGACGGGTAGGTGTTTGTATGCAAGTCGAATGACATATTTATGTACATAAATTCCGTTATGTAGTCTGCTCTTGGTGTATTCTTAATGATGTGAAAACAATTTTCAAAATAACTACTCTTAATTGATCATATTCTATAACAGCTTTCAACCACAGAATTAAATAGAATTAATTTTCATTTCAACAGATACAAAAATTTAAATGAACTTGCTACATTAATTATTCCGTGTTGGAATATTAGGGTTATGTAATATGTAGGAGGCATAATTCTTTCTATTTTCAAATGTCAATTTTATTTGTTATCTATTATTGTATTATATTAAAAATGATTTTTCAAATGTTTTGGAGGAAATGAAATTCAGAATAAATAAGTCTAAAATGCATACAAAAAAACAAACCAATCTTTAAAAAAAATTGGATACACATCCACAACAAGCAAGTGACCTCATGGTTGGAGACTTTCTCCTTTGCAGAGGTGTATGCTGTATATTTGTAGACCTAAGCTGATTATGTGACATTAGAATTGAACTATTATTACTACTTTATCTCTTGTTAATTGTAATTCAGTTGAATATAATTGCTTATTTAAGGTGGATCCAACCCAATAATTTACAATGTTATCTTATTTAAATTATTATTAGTTGTTATTCTTAGGTTTTTCTTTGAATTCAGTTTTTGCCACTGGAATTGTGAGCACTGTCTTTCCTCAGGTCTCTGTGCCTGGTAAATGAAAGTCAAGCCTCAAATAATAACTCACTGTGTACAATGACAGATGATTAGAATATTAGCCAAGATAAAGAAACAATTGCTTACTCAGATAATTAGAAACTGGTATCTGTCTTCTCTTCAACTATATAAATTTTCATCTTCAGCGATAATCTCAAAATGAAAAAATTCTATCATAGTTGAAATTCCTCCATGAAATATTAAAAAAAAAAAAAAAAAAAAAATATCAATTCCTACTTTCCACATTTTCTGAGCCATAACACAATGGAAAATTAAGACAATTTAAAACAGAGTGTTAGGATAGGTAAATGAGGTTAGAAGAAAATTGTTTTGGATATAAAAATAATTTCTACTTTTTGTTTAAAGATAGCAAGAAACATTATTTATCATGTGTATGTTAAAGTAACAAATTTGAGATTTACAGCCCTTGAAAATTTTAGAACAAAACAGGAACACATGAATATTTGGTTGGTTCTTTCTGACAAGCATCCATGTTTGGAATGAGTAAAAAAAAAAGAAGCAAAACACACACTTCTGTAAACCAGTTTCCAAGTTCCTTGCTTTTTTATCTACAGAAGAAAAATATTCAATGCCTATCCATGTAACTGCAAATATTTACTGGTATGTTGTCTTCCATGAAATACAAATTCAGTTGTATATAAAATAGTAAGTTATTTTCTTTAATGTTATTTTATTTACATTCAATCCTAACAATACTTCTCAGGGAATAGTTGTGTAGATTGTGATCTCAAGTTCATATCAATCGAAAGAGAAAACCAAAACAAAAAAAGAAAAAAACCTAGCTTGATAGGGAAGAGTGAAAGACATTCATATTTAGTATTTAGCAGACAGGAATATCAATATTGGTTAGTCTGATAAAAGTATCAATTCAAGAAATGAAGGGAATCATAGGAACCAGAGATTCAGTAATAAGCTTTCAAAGATAGCAGAAACTAAGAGTTAGGGGAAACAATTTCTCCATGTTCCAATTCCAGAATTATTTGGCTGGGGATAAAAGTATAATATATATATATATATATATATATATATATATATATATATTAGTTTTAAAGTATGTCATAGTTATGGGTGAAAGTACTCAATATCAGGGACAGAGCACATGTAGTGTGTGTGTGCGTGTGAAAATTCCATTTAAGTAGAAAACATCAAGACTACAAACTTTCTTCCCAATAACCACTGTTTTCTTTGAATCATTTCACCCTAAGCAAAGCAATAAAGCCACTAAGATGCAAGAGGTTACTGAGTGTAGAGAAAAAAAAACATTATTAAGGAGAGAGAACAATAAAAGAACAGGAATTAAGGAAACAGAAAATAAAGATTGACATTGCATTTAAATTTCTGAAGATCAAAATTGACTGGAAAAGAAGCTGGAAGAGAGTTCCACAAGTGAAAAGTGCAAGAAAAGAAACTGTTAGCATAGAACTTATGGTTACATCTCACCATTTCAACTATAAAAGGATGAGACCTTGCTGCCTGTCCATTACTGCATTTTAATTCATAAAATCTAGGTATCATACAGAAAAGTTCATCAGAACAATTACCATGAATGTATAGGGAAGCAATTTTACAGCAGTGGGAAAGTGACTGAAGTTAAAATGTCAGTACCAATAAGAACATTGTGCATTCTTTGGATTTTATCAAGAATCTCTACAGAAGAGGATTTCCAACAAGCAGGAAAGAGAGAGCAGCAAGGCATTTCTTGTAGAATTTAGGGAGAACAGGAGCCAATTCAGGAGAACATTTCACTCAATAGAGACTCAGTTCTAAGTGGAAAGTCATGCAAAGATACTCCAGATCAATCCATAGTAGAATTTGAAGAAAATTTACAAGAAAAACATTCTGATTTATCAGCAGCAGATGTTAACAAATTGAGTAAAGAGAGGAGGTATAGAAGATTTAATCTTATTTGAAACACCATTATAGATCTGCCAGTAGTCACATATTAGTGACTATATGGTACCTAATTCTGTTAGCAAACTGTTTACTGGCACAATTAAATTTGAGGCTTTCCTTATACAATTGGTCTGACTTAGTGGCTATTCATTATAATATATATATATATATATATTTGTTAGTTTTGGTGGATACTCATATTTGAGTGGGTGCTCCATTTATTTATTAAACAATACATTTAATAAAAAAAATCCATTCTTATGTGTATATATATATATATATATATATTGTGAGAGAGAATCAAGTCAGCCCAATAAAAGACTCTGAGTTAGTTGTCTGTGGTGCTGTAAGCACAAGGAGTTGTATCCCCTTCTACAATGGGCTGTTGATAGAAGATCTGGCACTCACTATTTGCATATGAATGATAATGGGCAGGTATTAGCCAATAGTCAGCATGAGCCAGGGACCAGGAGAGCTATATAACACCATTTTTTTCCCCCTTAGTTGAGAGAAGTGCTCTCAATGTATGGACATGCAAAAACCAAACCAGACCAGACAAGATGAACACAAGTTATTTCACTGATTAACGGGTGATGGCAGACCCCAAATTCAATTTAAAGTTAATTCCCAAGTTTGATGGATCAGCGTCCAGTCTTTCAGTGGTTGAATGGATAGAGAAGCTGGAATGATCCATTTGAGACTTACAAGTGGAGGATTTGCAGTTTACCAACAAATGGATGACAAAGCAAACCAGATAAAGACTGCCTTAGTTACAGCCTTTACTACGGATTTGTTTATGGTGTACACACAGCTCATTGAGCGGCACCTATGGTACGGCAAATCTGTGGGTGTGTACCTGGCTGAGTTGAAGAAACTTGCATTCTTGTTGGGCAGGCTAAGTGACCGTATGTTGGCTTGCATATTTGTGCATGGGTTGCGAAGCAATGTAAAACGGATTCTTTGTGCATTGTCTAGGATGGATATTACACACTATGGCTGCAGTCATTACCTAACCTTGATTGACTGGGTACCAATACAATTCTCCGTTTGGTGACCCCTAGCATGACAAGATTCTGAGAGTGTTATTCAGCAGTTGGAGTCAATATTTTGTGAGAGAAGTGCACTATAAGAAATCCTTATCAACAATGATACTCTGTTCACCATCATGTTATTGAAGGCTTTCATGGAGAAATGGGGTGTCCGGCTGCATTTTTGGTGTGTGCATGTGCTGTTTGGAAATGGGATAATAGAAAGGAGCCATAGGACCATAAAACAGATTGTGGTGCGGAAGCAGTGCCCCATACAATAAGCTGTTTAAGGTATAATGTGACACTGAAGGATGACACAGAGCCCAACTGCACCAGCTAATGCAATTCATATTATGAGGTTAGGCTCAAGGGTCATTGATGCTGTACCTGGACTAACACCTTGGACAGTGCATGAAACCTATAATGTTGGAGACATGGTGCAGGTGAGACCACACCAGAACCGATGTACCACCAAATTTACAACTGGGAAGGTCACCGGGATCATTACTCTACAATCTGTCCTGATTGATGGCATGCTGTGTCCTGATAAAATCCTCCGACCTGCATAGGACCAATGCTCTGTTGCAAGCAACACTGATGACTCGTCCACAAGTGATAGGGTGTTGGAAACAGATTACTAGATTTTTGATGCAACTCCTGCCAGAGTGGAGATGGATAGCAAAAACTGAGGATGAAGTACCTTCCCCATGCAGTGACACCAATGAGGATGAAGTACCTCCTCTGTGAAGGAGCCCCAGAAGGTAATGTTCACCCCCTGCATGTTGGAGATATAAGGAGTGTAACAGAGAATCAGGTCAGCCTGATAAAGGACTCTGAGTTGGGTGTATGTGGTACATTAAGCACCAGGAGTTGTGTCCTCTTCCACAATGGGCTGTTGAGAAAAGACATTCTAATTACAGTAGTGTGGCTTTGTATATGAATGATACTGGGCAGGTATTAGCCAGTAGTCAGTATTGGTCTTGGACCAGTAGAGTTATAGGAGGTTTTTTTTTCAGTTGGGAGAAGTGCTTTCAACATGCAAAAACAAGACCAAATTATATATTTATGTATATATATTTGACACAAGTGATAAAATTATTATTAGTCAGAAGAACCCCTTTTGATGACCAAAGAAATATTAATATAAATGTTTCAATTTTGTCATTCAATTACCTACTATTAGTCTGATATATAGATTTGTATACCATATCATTCATTATGTATGTGTGTATATATATATATATATATATATATATATATATATATATATACATATATACACAGACACACACAAGTATATGATTGGTGTATACAGAATAAATTACAATAATCAAAAAATACTTTTATTAAAAGTGTGCTCAATACTGAGTAGAGCAAATATAATTTATTCAAAAATTATAATTTTCGAATATATATATATATATATATATATATATATATATATATAGAGAGAGAGAGAGAGAGAGAGAGAGAGAAAATGTTCAGATATTTTGTAGTGTATACAAATGGAATGTAGCATTGAAAGTAAGTTGCACAATCCATTGCGAGAAGTACCTTTTAGTGAGTTTGGACAAACAAAGAGTCCAAACCCAAAACCAGGTGTGGAAAATAGATGTTAGGATAGATAAATATTTTAATAAGTAACTTTTGAGTACCACATACTATTTGTGTAAGTTTGTGCATGTATTATTCACTAATCAAGCCCAGAAGATCATTATCCATTCTGTATTCTATGGAAGACTGGCTGGCTACAATTATTGTCACTAATAATTTTAACAACTGCAAAAGGACTACCTATTAGATCAAGTTTTAGTGAAGAATTTTTTTGATCAGAAATAAACCATGTGTTGACCAAAAGGAATTTTATGCAATAAAACTTCTCTTAGTTGGGAAGAGTTATTTCTGTAAAAATATATGATTATATAAAATATAGGTTTGCAAAACAAGTAATGCAAGTATTTTTGTTTTCTATTCCTATGTCAAGATTAGTCTCATAGTCACAGACAAGCTGATCTCAAGTGAATACAGCAGATACCTACTGCAAGTGGCAAATTACATCAAAATGAATTTACTCTTCTTGATAAGACATTCAAGTGAAAACAAAGTCTAAAGAGGCCTTTTGTAAACAGCTTGTGATCAACTGTTTATCACAATGACAACTGCTGTCAATAGATTTTCTAACCTTAGTCTAACTCCCAAACTATTTTAACTATACTAATATCAGCATAATTTCCCAACTTTCCCCTTTATGTTATCATCCGTTACAAGATATGAAAGTTTTAGAAAGCAATCAAAATACCAGATGGAAACAGAGAAAACAACAAACCTGGCTATGGTTCAAGTCTACAAATGACTGACTTAAGTTCGAAGCAAAGGTCATTTTAAAGAGCAACTTTGTAAGATTCAGCTTGAAAGTGATGACTGCTTTAAGTGCTAACCAGGGACTGACATTTTGGCAATAGAAAATCTTGAACAGTCTACAAATGAACTCTGGTCACTAATGTTGACCTCTCATTATATCATTTCCACTTTAATCAGTAACAAAATTTGGAAGATGGAAAAGACTTATTGAGGTTTTAGCTTCTTAAAGTGCTTGGAAAGTTATCAAATCAGAAATTTTTAAAAGAAACTTTTTCTTAACCTATTAGCCATTTAACTAGTTATGCTGGTTGTTAGGCTAATTCATGTTTTAATACTATCACTACTAATAATTTTAGTTCTATAAATATAGTATGTGCATAGCTGAGAGTGTGATTACTTACTTAAGTGTACTCTTAGTAGTTGAAATTAGGGACTTTCTTGTAGTATAAAACTTCCAAGAAGGATTAGTTAAGACATTCACACTGGTACAAACATATTTAAAACCAATGGATGGACATCTAGATCATGAATAGCTATGTTCAGTGTAGTAAGTCCATTCAGTTTCATTAAAGTAGAAACATCGAAAATGGCTACCATGACAATGGCATTGATTAGCCCTGCATTAGTCACCTTAGATTTCCAAAAATGGAGAGTCCCTTGGCAGCTGATTCCCACAACAATGGAGCTACAACTGTGCCACACTGCATGCTAGACATTCTCATTAACTCAGGAGATTAATGGAAGGGGCAAAAGAAACAAGTTGCTAACTAGGAATTGTGAGCACTTTAAAAAAAGGTTACAGACAACAGAAATATTAAGCTGGCCAGAAAGTCCCAACTCACTTAGGAAGCGGAAAGAAAACAAATCTTGATTCCTGTTTGGTGGAATTTCCAAGGAGCACTGAATTTCATACTTGTTCCACATGGTCAAGCCATCAATGCTAAACTGTATCGCCAGCAGCTAGACAGCATGTTCAATTAATTAAAGGAGTATCCTGCTTTGGTCAGTCGAGGTCAGGCTTTGTTTCCGTAAGACAATGTGAGGCCACACACCACCATGTTGACTAAGGAGAAGTTCAAACAGATGAACGGTGTTGAGATTCTTCTATGTTCACCATTTAAGTCCCAATGCTGCTTCAAGTGACTAGGGGCTATTCTGCTCTGTGACCAGCAATTCAACACTTTTGATGAAATGAAGGAAGCTTGCTTACAGTTTTTGATTTGCTGTCAGTGGACAGGTATCTCGGACAGTTTCGGATACTGGCTGATAGCTGGTAAAAGATCGTCAAGAATGATGGACTTTATTTTGAAGAATAAATGTTGGTGTTGCTCCATAAAATTTTGCTGTTTTCTTTCCACTTCCTAAATGAGTCAGGATTTTCTGGTCAACACAATAATATATGTTGGTAATATTCTCAAGTATATATTAAATTTATTTAATCTCAAAAACAATTCCACCTGTTGTGAGTAAAAATTAGGCACATGTCTATCAGTAGATTTATTATTTTATTATCAAATATTTAACTTACTAGATAGAATAGATTTAAGCTTATTTATTCCAAATTTATTCTAAATCATAAAGAATGCAAATCTTCAAGAGTTAAATAGTGAACAAAAATAGGTCAATGAAATGTGGAATTATCCAATTTCTAGTTTTCTCAATCAAATATTCACTTTCTTTGATTATAGAGAAGAGTAGGTGGAGGAAGTGAAAACTACATAGGAATGATGAAAGCCAAGGCATTTTTTTTCAGGTTGGTTGTATTTATCTACAAAATGAATCAGAAATGTAGTCATTTTGAATTAAAGATGGCATCCATTGAAATGAAGCATTTGAATCAGACAGTAGAAACTTTGATTGGATGAATTGTTTCATCAGCAGAGGAATTTTATTTATTTGTTTTTGCTGCCAGCTGAAATGCACAACCACCACAAAGAACATGAGTTAATCTTCTTTTGGATTCCATCTTGGATTTCATGAAACAGGCTTATTGCTACAATACCCTATCTGTCTCATACTTGTGCATTTTATTTTAACTACTTTTCATATGCATCTATGGATATAAAAGTAAGTCAGAATTACTCACAATGGACTGATTGTAATTTACTCAGTGCAATCAAATATTATATCATCATCTTTCAGATACTGTGTTCCTTCAGAACCTTGGCAATCATGGTTCTCCACAATCTCCTGTCCTTTGTAGCTCTTAATAAATTTTGTCTTTTTGTTACTTTCTCTAAACCTTGTTTTGCCATTCAGTTACTTAAGCTTGCTAGATAGATTACACATCATTTTCTTCTATCCCATTCACCTTCAAACATGCGAGTATCAAATTTTCCAAGCCTTTTTTCCTCATTATGTGCCAAAGAAATTTCAACTCTCTTTTTGATGCCTAAGAGTCCTTTTTGTTTCCATTTTCTCTAAAACTTCATTGTTGCTCACATGTTTGGTCCATGTTATTCTCAGCATCCTTCTGTAGAACCACATTTCTTTTTCTTCAAGTCTCTTCGTCATCTGTGAGGAAATTGGCCAGCATTCACTGCCATATAAGTGAACTGATATTACTGACAGTTCAGTACTCGTTTCTTTGTTTCTAACAAATTTTTTTTCATTTTCTTAATACTTTTAGCTTTTGGAAGGCATCTTTCAATATCCCAATATGTCTTCAGATTTCCCTGTCCCACTTTCCTCCTTCTTTTAAAACACTTCCCAGATATTTAAATTGTTTTCTTGTTTGATTTTGGTATCCCCAATTTGTAATTTGAATGTTGGGCTGTTCCTTTCCCTGACAATCATGTATTCTGTTTTCTTGTGATTGATGTTTAGTCCTTTCTTCCCTCTTTCTTTCACTGCCTTCTGTAGGTGTTCTTGTAGTTTCCTTCTGTAGAACCACATTTCTGTTGCTTCAAATTTCTTCTTAAATTCTGTGAGGAGATTATCCAGCATTCACTGCCATATAACTTCAGTGCTCATTTCTTTAGCTTTAAGAAGCCATCTTTCGTTATTCCAATGCACTTCCCAATACAATATTCCCAGCATGCTTCTGTAGAACAACATTTCTGTTGCTTTAAGTCTTTTCTTCATCTGTGAGGAGATTCACTGTTATATAGGAGGACTGATAACCTTAGTCTTCATTAATAAAGAAGAATTTCAAATATTGCACACACACACATGCATGCATTATAATAACATTTCAGCCAATCCACACTTCAACCTTCATCAGTATTTAATTGTGATCAAATCTAATTACTGGTTAGTTATTTCATACTCTATAGATAATAATTTGCATAAAGTTCCCATTTTATAAAGTTATTTACTTATGAACATCATATCAATTGTCTTTCTTTTTTTGAATGATTCAGGTTTCAAATTGTTACAGATCTGGATGCAAGGAAAGTTTCATTTGTGTCTCTCGTGACAAAATTTGAACTTAGTTTGCCAATTCAATTTTCCAAATAACAAAGACTTCTTGAATAACAAATAATTATACAAAAAATTTAGCCCTCAACCTTATTTATTACTACTGCATAATAGAACTTTTCCTTTCCAACTAAACCATTGATGGATCTGTGAATAGCAAGGGGATTATTTTATTGAATGCATATACTAACTGTAGATATGAAATATTAATTACTGTGAAAAAAATTTTGATATGCTTAGAGGAAGTATATGAAAAGCATGAATGTAAAAATCAGCATATATATATATATATATATATATATATATATATATATATATATATATATAGTTATCTAACAGGCATCCATGTGTCATGAATGACTATGAATTTCAGCTAGAGGTAGAAAATATGAAAAGAATTATATGTTCAGTTATCTCTTTACTGTTGTGACATGTCATTAACAAGAGTATAATCCAGATGACTGATGATTGAACTGCTAATGAGAGGATTTTATTTAAGCTTTTCCAAAGGACATTAACGTGAAACATATAACCTGACTAGAATTTAAAACTTATTTTGCTGATTCTATTTTCCTAATACAGACACAGATAAGGATATTTGCCGAAAGAAATTCACCGCATTTAACAATGTCTTATTTTACTCATGTCAAACTGAAAACTAATTACATTCAGCAGAGTTCTGTAAAGTGGCAACCAATTTTCCTGTATTTCTACCAAAGATCACTGTATCTTCTCAATGTGATTCCTAAAATAGCTGCACTTTGGGTGAGTGCCAGGAACTGATCATGGTGGATCATCAGAAGGTGAAAGAGAGAGTAAAGTACAAACTGTGCTGATCCAGGATCAAGTGCACATGGCTGAAGCACTTCTGCTTCAAATGATTGCCAGAGAAAGAAAAGGGAATGATGAGTTTTTGAAATAATTATAAAGTGGAACCAGTGAATTGGTAGAGAGAGAGATGTAGATGAAGAAGGACAGAGTCATAGAGTGGATAGAGATTATAAGGTGGGTGGTGAGACAATGTAAGAAAGACAGAGATAGATATACAACTCAAAATTTGAGGAGAAATTGTGAAAGAGAAAAATGATTTAGTAGCACCGGATAAATCGATACAACAATAAAAGTACAACATGAAAATGGTCTATTTTGCCTTAATAAATCTGGAACAAAGATATTTAATAACAAGCAAACATTCTACAGGGAAAATAAACACAATTCTTGGACAGTAAAAAAAGACAAAATGGAGAAATAATAAGAATTTGGCTTTAAGATTGGGCAAAAGATGTCTTGTTAATTTCAATATCTCTAAAATTTAACTTCTCTCTGTTAATCATTTGAGAGAGCCCACACTTCCTTCCATCAGTATGGCTGATGCTAACCTCCAGGAGAATAACCTGTTGCACTTTCTTAGGCTAACATTCTCAGCTGACATGAAGTGGAAAGACTATATTGAACCCATTGCTAGGTCAGCTGTTAAGAAAGTCGGTTCACTGTGTCGTGCAAGACGATTTTTCTCTCCAAAATCTATCTTACATATCTACAAATTTATCATTCACTCATGCTTAGAATATCACTGCCACATATGGTTTGGTGCCCCTACTATTTACCTTGATAAGATCTGAAGAAGAATCAGCAATATTATTGGTCCTGATCTGGTGGCTCAACTTCAGTGAGTTTCCCACCACTGTAAAGTTGCCTCTTTGTGCCTTTTCTATTAATACTTTCATGGTAAGTGTTTGGATGAGATCTTCACTATGATACCTAGACTCTATGAATTTAAGCACAGTACTAGACTGGCATATCATCAATCACAGTTGAGCTGGCTAGATGCACCCGTAAATTCTATGTTAACAGTTTCTTTTATCACACTTCTCGCTTGTGGAACTCCTTTCAGCTCCATGCTTTCTAGCCAACTTTATTCTGCTAAAATTTAAAGGCAATCGCTATCTAGTGTTCTCCTGATTACTCTTTCCACTTCCTGTTTATTATTAATGTTTTTGTTCCTAATTCTTCTATACCCTGTAACCCCTTGTGTCTTAGTGGCTTTACTGCCTTGCATGAGGAAATACTGATTAAAAAGGATAAAAAAAATAAAATTGTAGTCAATATTTAGAGAGAGGGAAAGAGAAGAAAACAGGTAAAAAGAGAGGGGAAAAAAAAAAAAAAAAAGTAAATGAATAAAAGATCAAAAATAAATAAGAACAAACAAATAATGAAAGTGATGAGATTTTTTTTAAATCATTTCACACCTACACAAGGCAAAGGCTTACAGCTACGCCACTTTGAAACACCAGCTCCCATATGATCCCTGAAGTTAAACAGCACTGAGCCTGGTCAGTACCTAGTATAGGTAGCCACTTGGGAATACCAGGTGCTGTAAGCATCAATGTGTGGGTGGTGTAATAGATAATGGCTCAAAATTGTAAATCGGACAGTTGAGTTCGAATTCCAGTTGGGTTTGTCAAATATACAAACACACAAATACCTCTGGGAAAGGTATGAATCTACTTCTTTCCTCCCCAGCTATGGGTTAATTAGTAAAACTTGTATCACTAAAACTATTATCATCTAAAAAATAAATAAAACTACATACAAAATATTTAGATTTCATCATTAAATAACCCATGACGCGAATGAAAAAAAAAAAAACAACCAAAGACAACCAGGCAAGGTGAGGACACCACTAAGATGCAAGGTGAGACTGAAGATGAAAGAAAAATGTTAGTTAAGAGAAAGGACAATAAAAGAACAGGAGTCAGAAAGAAATATTACATTTAAATTTTGAAGATTGCAGTTGACAGAAGCCCAAAAAGAGTTCCACAGGAAAGAAGTGTGAGAAAAAAAAACTATTACAATAGAATTTACAGTTGACTCTAGCTATTTAAGCAATAAAATAATGAGATCGAGTTACCAATCTAGTACTATACTAAAATATATGATGTTAAGTTACTAAATAGAATTAGAACAATGACCATGAAAATATTTATAAAAAAGATGCAGTGAAGCTACATTATGGCAAAATGGGCAAGTGACTGAAGACAAGATGCCAGGTCAGAACCAATAACATTACAGACTCTTCTTTGGATTTTGTCAAGAATCTTGGTATATAGTTGAAACTCTAGACCAAATGTAGCAGAAATATTCAATGCATGGATGAATGGTAGATTTATAAATGTGCAAGATGATTCTGATAAGAAAAATGGTCTGGCACAGCAACTTTCTTAGTAGCAGACTTAGCAATGGATTCAATATAATCATTCTACTTCAAATCAGTGAAAAACATGAGAGCAAAAAGACACAATGAGTTACTCTCCTGGAGGTTAGCATCAGCCATACTGATGAAAGGCAAAAAAGATTTTGTAAAATGACTAAAAGATAGCAGTTTTGTTTTAGAGACAATAAAATTTACAAGCCATTTCTTACCCCAGTTAACAACAGATTGTAGGTCATATTCAAGACCAACTGCCAGTTTAACTTTATCAAACCTATCAGCTTTACTATTAAGACAGGAGTAAGTAATTGTGTCATCAGCATAGATACACAGTTAGAATCTGGTGTCACCAGGAAGTTCATTAATGAAGATAAGACATAAAATAGTTCATTGGGGGACATCTGCATTAATGTGAAAGGATCTAGAAGAATGGCCATTCAACAAGTCTCATTACATGATGTGTTAAAAAGATTGGATGAAGTCAAATATTTGCTCGAAAACATTATATCCCTCCAGCTTGTGAAGACGACCAGCATGCCAAACCTTGTCAAACAAATATGAGATATCTAAAAGTGATTGTCCATCCTTTGCCATTCTTCTCTAAAGCCTGACAAATTCTTTCAGTAATAACAGTTAATGCATCAGTCACTGACCTAGAGAAGCAAAAGCCACACTGTCTGAAAAAAAGACAGGTGAAATGTTTAATCAAATTGGAGTTGATTAGAGCTTCTAGCATTTTGCCAAAAAGATGCAGAAGTGTAATAGGTTGATAATTCAAAAAATAAGAAAGTTCAGAGTTCTTAAAAAAAGGAACTACAGAAGGGGATTCCCGACAAGCTGGAAAACAAGAAGCAGCAAAGCATTTGTTGTGGAGTTTAGCAAAGAACAGAAGCCAATTCAGGAGAACATGGTTGAAAAGAAAACTGTTTTGTCTTAATATGTTGTCAAATCTTTCAAGTGAAGTGTATGAACAGAATTATAGTGAAGCTAACTTAGAGTGTTGCCTTTATTTTCTGTTTTTGTTTATCCGAAATCTTGATGAAAATACCATGGTAATGCTGAGTGATAAGGTCATAAAGAAGTTTGGAATGAAGTCTTCCCCAGGGCAGCAGCAGGGAGTGACCAAAATTTGACTTCACTCAGCAAATTTTATTTTATCTTATTTTAGCTACTGTATTTCAGGCAAAAGAGAGGCTGAAAGAAAAGCCAATTGGTGCAGTAGAGTGTAGTCAAGAGAAAAAGAAAAGTATTGAGAAAGTGGAGAAAGAAGAAGTACAATACAGTGCAGTTGAGACAAAGAGAAACACAGTTCAGTTAGAGAAGGATAAAAAAAAAGAAAAAAGGATCCAATAAAATTCACAGGTAAATGAAAAGGGTACATCTATTGCTAATGTCTAGTCAACTTGAGAAAGAAAAGTCTATAATCATGTTACCTGATTGCAGTCTTCTTATCACAAATGACCCAGAAATAGGAGAGCACCAGAGTAATTCTGGATTAATCTCTAAGATAAATGGTTGCATCATTCACACTCTTTTGTGAAGAATAATGGCCAGAAATTAGCTGGCCAATTACAAGAAAATATGGCGTCACTTTAGAAATATCTGTCTTTGTAACAAGTTTCCCAAGCAAGTCATGATGACTGCAGACTTTGAGATTAATGTTTAAATGTTCAGAGCCATAGTTCACATTATAGAACATTGGAAAGGAGATTATTAGGTCTACAGGTCGGGTCCTTGGGTTTAGAAGATTGCTCAGTTGAAAGCAATATCAGATTGGAGGCTTCAAAGGCAAGCTATCAGATCAGTTAACTGGTGCTACAGGTTCAGAATTTGCGATCTTTTTGTGCCAACAGAATTAGACAGTAGAAAGCTAGATTTTTGAAAGCAAATTAAAATGTGAATAGTCTATACAATTGTTTGGATGAGAAAAATACAATCTACACCAATCCCCAAATTAAATAAAAGGTTCAGTTTGAAATTCACTGTAGGTTACACGGATTAACATATACATGATGCAGGCTAGAGGGCACTACAGCCAAAATGTTGTAACAATAACAAAGATGAGGACAATAGTTGTTTTACTTTGTTATAAGAAATTATGTGCGACACCATTTCAGGTCTTTGATAACCAGTTGTAATCCAATTATGCAGTGGAGATGACCATTTCATATGTGCACACTATATCTATAAACATTATTGAATATGCTTTCTCTATAAATATAGCAAATTTTAACACACACACACACATGCAGGTATGTATTCATGTGTGCCAAACACAGATATATATGATAATTTGTCACCTCTCGACATATGTATTTATCCACAAATTAGCTGTAGAGATAAACTAGCATCTGGTAACTGTCATATGATAAGTCACCAATAAAATTGATTAGCTATTTTAATAGGAAAAAAAAAAAAAACAATGGTAAAGCATGTTTTGGGAATTAGCAGATCAGGCCATATTATTTGGAAGAAACAAATTTACACAATAGATAAAAACTACATACTAGAGTACAGACTTCAGAACAACCCAACAAGAAGCTGAAATGAAAATAGGACACAGATATGTCTTTTTATGAATCGAGCCTCCACACACAAAAGGTTTTGTGGTTGGTGAAAAATTAATATTAAAAATATTTCATTAACTGTGTTTTTATATGGTTAGTCTTATTTGCTTAGAAACTAAGAATATATCTGTTAGTCTTAAAATTTAAGATTATTTAATTCAGTTTACTAATCTCCATTTTTTTTTCTGTTGCAGTTTAAGTTTTTGCATGATTTAATCAAAAATACTGGACTAAATGATTATGTTGGCAAGAAATGTAATAGGAATTTGTTACAATTGCTTATATTCCAGTAAACAGAATATACAGAAGAAAAAAGGGTAAAGCCAAAGAAAGTCAACCAAAATACAACCATAGAATCAAAATTGGTGATTTATTCCTATCAATTATTAATTGGGTTGAATGAATTGATGCCACCACACACACACACATATATATATATATATATATATATATATATATATATATATCTCAGAATCAAAGATTTAAACTTCTGGACCGATCTAAAAATGATTTTCGAACAAATCGAAAAAAAAAACCCCAGATGAATGCAAGAAGTTTTGTTATGATTGAAATGGAGATGTTCAAAGATTTAAAAATTAAGTTAATCCCCTTGTGCAATGGGCTTAGACAGTATTTATACTAAAGGGAATAACTGAGACTGAGTTAGAGTGTTTACTTCCCAGTCTGAGTACTGGTTACATGTTTTTGTTTACTTCTAAGTGTATATATATATATATATATATATATATATATATATATATATATATATATATATATATAGAGAGAGAGAGAGAGAGAGAGAGAGAGAGAGAGAGAGCGCGAAGATGAGAAATATGACAAGAGCCAGATACAATTTTACACTGAGAAACGCTGAAGATATAGAGATGTTTAGCTTTCAATTTTTGCCATTCAATGTTCCCAGAAGCAGAAGTTGGCCAACCTCATTCACCTTTCACTTTTGTTTTTTTTCCTTTTATCACTGTTCTTTCTAATTATTCTACATCATAACAGCAAAAGTTTTGTTTGCATGATCCTGCATGTAGATTTACTTCTGTATGGTAAACTAGTGTTATAAAGGATAAATATTTTGTACCAACTATTTAAAGAGGTATGATAAATTTTGGACATCTATGAAAATGCCAAACTTTTAATACAGAACAGTATTTTTATTCTATAAAATAAACTTGTAACTGCACAAACAATTTTGTCTCTTTCTCTCCACACGTGAAAAAGGTATAAATTGTCCATGTAGTTCTGTGCATGTTTAGAGTTTGGGAAACTCCTTGAGGTCACATATATTTTATACATCCTGCTTCTGAGAACAAAAGCTAACAAGTAAAAATAAAAGAATCAGGTGGAAGATAGAGCAAAGTAATTACAATTTTCTGCCAATGGGAGATTAACATAAATAACAGATGCTTGTATGACAAAAGACAGAGGAGAGTTGCGGAGAAAAAAAAATGGATGTGGCAGGGTGGGGGTATTTCTATAGAGAGGATTGTGAGAGGAATAAGCTGTGATGGGTGGGGTAAGTGAGGAGAGAAAAGATAGGTAAAATGAGCAGATCAAAAAGAATATGTTACAGGTAGAAAGATACAGTAGCAGTTATAAAGTGTCACCTGACATTAAGCATAAAGTAACTTCTTGATGCACACACAATGAGTAGAATTATCTCCCTTTTATTTTACATCCTCATGCAGGGAGATAATTGTTTTAAGAATATGGCTGACTGGATTCAATATTTACAATAGCACTATGAGTCTTGGAATATGAACAGCATTTATAATTACATATATCTTGGTTATGAAGCAAAGTGGTATAATTTGTTAAAAGTTCAGACAACATAATTAGCATCTCTCTCTCTTCATCTCATACAGGGTGCGATGGATAAATTGTCGCCTAAATTATGCAAAAATGAAAATAACACTGACATCTCATTTTAGCAGATATATTTACCAAAATAACATAAAAATATCTTGAAATTCTAAAGAGAAAATTTATTCAATAAAACTGCCATTGGCTTCAACCATGGCTTCAAGATGACTGAAATCTCCTGCATCTCTTCTGGACAGTCTCCTTGTTTAAGTTGGTGATGGTGCCATAATCCTTGCGTTCAGTTCATCTTTGGTGTTATAAGGAGTTTTATTGGTCTCTCATTCAGCTGCATCTCACACATAATAATCAAGGGGGTTGCAGTCTAGGGAGTTAGGTGGCCAGATGTTAAGGGTGATGTGGTTGCAGAAATTGTCTGACAGCCATGACTGGGTTCTCCTACTTGGGTGGCATGGTGCAGAATCCTGTTACTAGATTCAGGATCTTCCAGCAGCCACCTTCTTAACCCAGGGCAGCACTACTTCATTAAGGCACTTGATGTAGGCCTCTGTGTTGAGTCTGAGACCCTCACAGACAAATTCAGGAGTTCTTTTCTCATCAGAACTATCGGAGTGAGTTTTCCAAGCTGTTATAGCTTCATAATCACCATTAGACTCATCCATTTCTTTCTGAATCGTATGCACTGTCCTCAGATTGAAACCAAACACTCTGAAATGTTTGCATTGGAGCTCCCGATGTGAATGCCATTTCCAAATTTCTGACAGAGTGTATTGCATCTTGCTCTTTTTCTCACAGACAATGCCCTACTATGCAGTTGAAAAAAAAAACAAACAACATGCATGCACAGAATTAAAAAAATATAAAATGCACCTGTGTGTGTGTGTGTATATATATATATATATATATATATATATATATATATATATATATATATAAATTGGGTGCATGGCCGAGTGGTTAGAACTTGTGCTTTTCTGAACATGATACCCATGTTCAAATTTATCATGGAAAGTGACTTCTTGAGTCTATCAACCTGTACAGGTAATCCCAGTGTGCAGCACATTTGGAAAGTGTCTGAGAATCATACCATAGGTTGACTCAAACATTGTGAGTAAAACTGTGTAGATAGAACCATTGATAGTTTTTCTAGCACAATGTCACAAGTCATTGTGACCAAGGGTCCAAGAGTCTGCGTGTACTAGCCTTGTTCAGACGGTTGATCACTCTCTCTCACAAACAGTAACTGAAGTCCACTCAACATAGTTGCAGTATAAACCACAAGTGGGCTCTGTTTTTGTGGAATAACACAAATGTGCCTGAGCAGACGTCTGCAAAAGGGATTGGTTACTTGCCTGAGTACGCTTATTTGAATATGATCAGTCATTCACCATGTGTGTGTATAGCATTTCTTTTGAATATGGGTTATCATGGATTGCCACAACTTTCCCTCATATGTTGCTCTCAGCAGTTCTTCATGACCCCCCACCCCTCTTTGTTTTGGTGGTACATCTTCCTCTAGTCATTTACACAAACTTGTCAAGTGAGTTACTGACTTCCTCTGTTTCTTTTGCTTTTGATATGTCCCGTGAGTATTGAATTACCCAAGTCTTCTTTCCTCATCATGTATTCCCTAAATTTCAGCTAATCTCCTTCTGATTGTCAGCAGCAGTTTCTTTGTAGTGCCTTTGAACATCCACATTAGTTGCATGCTGTCAACAAAACCACATTTTGGTTCCTTTAAATCTTTCTTTTTTATTTATAATAAAATTGTCCAGCATTCATTACCATATAGAAGTGTAGACTTTGCATAGCAGACTTTTGTTTTGATCTCATAGTATCTCAATCGGTTTCTGAATATATTTTGATATTCGTGTGCACATTCAGATTTGTAACACATTTTCTGTTATCTTATGACAGTGTCTAGAATTGAATTTGGTTAGTTTTAACATGCTTAATATGTAACATTTTGGACTGTCACCATACATACAGTCTTTATGCATTTTACACACCACCATATATTGTCTTCTTGGAATTAATATTCATTCCTTTCTCCTTGCTTTCGTTGACTACCTACTCTAATATTAGGTTGGTGCAAAAATAATGTCGTTTTCTCACATATGTTACGATGTGAGAAAACGACATTATTTTTGCACCAACCTAATAATTCCTTCACTTTTCATTTTGAATCTTCCATCAGTAATGTCATTTGTGCATTTATATATTGTTAAAGTTACTGTCAATTATAATACATTTGACACGTCTACTAATCCTGAAAATTATCTTGCTGTACACATTAAACTGCTGAGAAAAAAGTTTGTGTACATGCTGCACTTCTGTTATTTCGAAGTGTACACAATGTAGAATCTGTTCTTCTTCCCAATATAGATTGCAGAAAAATCTAACCAAATGTCAAATTTGGCTCTTTGTCAAACCAAGAACTTTTCAGCATCCCCTTACACCATGTCTAATTAATCTGGCCTAGTGCTTCTGCTATATAAAGAGTGTTCCAATAACTTGGACTGATTTTAAATGTGAATAAAGTTTAAGCATCTAATGATTTTTTTTCTTTTTCCTTCAGATTTGGCAGATATTTGGGCGATATTTTTCATACATAATTGCCATGACTTAAATAACATGATCCAATAAAGAAATAAATAAATTTTCATCAATAACACTGATTTATTTAGGGCTGACTTTGATCCATCTTAATGAAACACCCTTATATATAGTCTGCCTTAATGAAACACTTCTTATTTAGAGATTCTTGATAAAATACAAAGAAGAATATGCAATATTATGCATCCTAATTTGTCATCTCTGCTTCAGATAATTTCCGACTGCTGTAACATAGCTTCGGTGCCTTTTCTATAAATACTTTCATGGTAATTGTTCAGATGGACTTTCCTCTATGTACCTAGACTTTATGACTAAGTTCAGTACTAGATTGGTAGGAAGGTCTCTCAACATTTTACTGTTGAAATGGCCAAATGTAACCATAAGTTCTATGCTAATAGTTTTTCACTTTTCCTTTTGAATCTATCATCAGGAGAGCCATCTGTGTAGAACAGGGGTTCACAACTGTTTTTTTGCATCATTGCCCACTTTCACATGGAAAAATTTTTCACTACCCACCTGCATAGTAAATATTCAAAAGTATACAGTGATGGGTAAATTTTATTTTGGCGGGCACTTCTCCTGTCTTGGTAAATTCAAGATGGCCAATGTGACAAAAAATAAAAACAATTTTATATTAAATAAAACTCATCCTGCTGTCACTTCTTAATTTTTACTGGCAATGTTGTCTTTGGTTTTCCCTCATCTGATTTATATATAAAAAAATGTTATTTCATCTTTCATTTGAATATTAATGACCCTTCTAGAAACTATTGAAAATATAATATTCTTTTTATGCAGGGATATTTATATCATATCTAGGAATGTGTTCAAGTTGAAGAAGACAGAGGTCTTCCACCAGCCTGCACCCCCAAGAAGAGTACTGCCCTACCTAAATCACCATTGGCGAGACTGAGCTGAAAGCAGTTCACCAGTACACTTTCTTGAGGTGTACCATCACATCGGATGCCAAGATCAACAGGGAAGTAGACAACAGATTGGCCATGGCAAACAGTGCTTTTGGTAGACTTTACAAAAGAGTCTAGAAAAGCAAGCATCCAAAGAAGGGTACTAAGATCAGCATCAATAGAGCCATTATACTCACCACCTTGCTGTACAGCTCTGAGTCAAGGGTAACCTACTGCCACCACCTACGACTCCTTGAGCGCTTCCATCAGCGCTGTCTCTGTACCATCCTCAACATTCACTGGAGTGACTATGTCACCAACGTTGAGGTCCTCCAACAGGCAGAAATCTCCAGCATTGAAGCCACATTGCTGAAGTCACAACTATGGTGGGCAGGGCACGTCTCCAGAATGGGGGGCCATCGCCTGCCAAGATGGCCGAGTATGGTGTACTCTCCACTGGCCACCATGAAAGAGGGGCACCAAGGAAGCATTATAAGGACTCTCTCAAGAAGTCCCTCGTCACCTGCCACATTAACCATCGCCAGTGGTAGACACTTGCTGCTGACCGTCAAGCCTGGTGCCAACCTGAAGGAGAAACACCCATGGGAGGAAGGACCAGGAAGCCTCAGCAGACCTTTAATGGCAATTGCTGCAGCCTGACTTGCCTGTCCCACATTGGCCCAGTCGGCCATCAGCATGCTGCAGTCGATGTGTACAGTCCACTTCATAAATCTTTGTTTGCAAAGCCAAGTCGAGAGAGAGAGATTTTTTAAATACCGGTTCTTTGCATATCTCTTTTCAATATTTTTTTGGGGAGATCACATATGTCGAAATACCTTTTTAATATTCAGAATCTTATATCACCCACCAAAATTTCCAATCACCAACAATTTTCTGTTCAGTTGCTTGTTGCCTACCTGAGAGTTGAAATTGCCCACCAGTGGGTGATATCACCCAGATTGGGAAACCCTGGCATTGCGTATGTTGTTATCGTTATATCTACCAATAAATCCTGTAATTCTCCGAAAATCATCATACCACACAAGTTGAATAAATCTGCTGAGTAAGTACATACTTGTCTCACTCCATGTTTTATTAAGATGTTCTCAATTCATTTATCTGTTTGTCATTTGTTCTGAATAGAGATTGTAGATTATTCATATAACCTTTCTGTTTAGATCAAGCTTTACTAACCTTTCAAGAAAGTTTCTTGTGTTGATTGTACATTATAGAATGCCTTTGTATAATCTGTGAGTTAGAGGGTACTGCCAAGCAGCTATAAAAATGGGACACTTCCTGTCTTTCTCCCTCTTACTATCTTTTCCTCCCAGTGACAGCACTACCGGAATCTTGTTTCCAGGCATAGGAATCTTTCTCCTTAGTGACTAAACTTTCATACACACGCTCTCATATATATGACATGTGTATCACACGAATATTACTGACACAATTTCTAACTTTTAATATATTCTTTCTTTTGCATGCATTTTTTTTCTCCTTTTACATAAAAATATAAAAAAATATCAAATATCGCTTTGTTGAAATTCATTTTCTTACACTCGTTATTTACTTGTTCAAAATATTGTCACCGCTGCTTTTAGTCTAATTGGCCATGATATAGCATCTCAGCTTCAGTCACTTTTCCACCGCTGTAAGTTTGCCTGTCTTTTCTATAAATACTTTCTTGGTAATTGTTCGGGTGGACTCTTTACTATGGAACCCTAGGCTTTTTGAATATAAGCGCAATACTAGACTGATGTTGAGCTTTCATCATTTTACAGTTGAGCTGGCTAGCGGTACCCTGTAAATTCTATGCTAACAGGGTTTCTTTTCTTGCACCTCCCACTTGTGGAACTCCCTTCCAGCTCCATGCTTTCATTCTTTTTGTTAATCTGCAAAAATGTAAATACAATGTCAATCACTATCTACTGCCCTCCTTATTACTCTTCCTCTGTTCTTGCTCCTTAGAAATGTTCCTGTTTCTAACTCCTCCCACACCCAGTAACCCCCTTGCATCTCTGTGGCTTTACTGCTTTGCTTGGGGTGAACCTGATTAAAAAAAACAAATTAAAAGTAGTACCACAACATTTCACAATCACAATTTGGTTTCAACATGCACCTACTGTAATAAATCTGAAAATGATGGGGTACAGGACGTAGGTTTAAGTTTTGGTTTGCAACAGCTGAACTGAACTTTAGTATAAGCATTAATGCAGTCTTCTCTGCACCCAGTCAGTATTATTATGAAGGTTATGTCAATAGAATTCTACAATACTTGATAAAGAACATGCATTAGCAATCCACTTAACAGCGCTACAAAATACTACTCTATCTGTTTCTAGTTATGACACAGAATTAAGATTCAGATTTGCAATGTTATTTGGTGTTTACTGGCTAATTTCCATATGTCAAATATTGAACATAGCATTTTATAATACCAAGAATAAAAAGGGAAAATGCAGAGACATGTTTGTTTAATCTCTTTTTACTTACATAAACACACACACAAGATTATATTTATCTATTGAATTACTTTTTTTATCATGAGGAGAAACTGATACAGAAATAATCATGTAGTAGAAATTATTCACCTTCGATTTGGTTTTGGAATGCAAAGAATTTGAGTTCTTTCCCATCTTACAATGAACCAGAACAATCTAATGTATTTTCAAACACAAGAGATTAAGTATTTGAGTGCTACTGGTTTTATTTAGTAAGATCAAGAGCAACTTTCAACTTTGATTTTAAAAGTGTATATATATATATATATATATATATATATATATATATATATATATATATATATAGACATTTTTATTACTTCAAACATTATTATAGTAGTTACTTGTATTTGAAACTGAAGCTCCATCTCTTATTTTAAACAATATGTATTACTTTTATCTGACTGAATTTCTGGGATGAGGAGTTATCATTATTTACGCTATTTGGAGTCTGTTGTCTTGCATCTGTTGTCCTGTGTATTTGAGAAACTTAAAAAAGAAAATGTGCTAACAGAAATCGAACCAGCATCTTCCTTTGTAGATGTGTTCTACTGTTTGATCAATAGAGCCTTGTTGAATAGTGACAGTGTCTGTAGCTGAGTGGTAATGCATACCAGATCCATTTGAAAGTTGTGAGTAATCTAATCTTTAATATTCCAAATCCACTGATTTTTTTACAGATGTAACTTGACAACTCTTCATTAATAACACATCTATAGAAATGCACAAATAAGTTGGATAAGATGGATAATTCATTTTCAAACAGTTAATTGTCTCCAAGTAGTCTCTGAATTTCCAGAGATACTGAAATTACAGTCATGAAAGAATTGCAGAAAGCAGAGCAACTATGTCTTAGACATTACAAAGAATGTTTCTTCTGTGTATCATCTCCCTTCAGGAAGTGGACAATCATGGCTCTCCACAATCACTGCCAGTACCTGTTCCTCCATCCATTTACACAAGCTTGTTAGGTACTAGTAACAAGAAGAAGAGAATTAAAAGATTAGAAGAAGAAGAAGAGAATTAAAAGATTAGAAGAAGAAGAAGAGAATTAAAAGATTAGAAGAAGAAGAAGAGAATTAAAAGATTAGAAGAAGAAGAAGAGAATTAAAAGATTAGAAGAAGAGAATTAAAAGATTAGAAGAAGAAGAAGAGAATTAAAAGATTAGAAGAAGAGAATTAAAAGATTAGAAGAAGAAGAGAATTAAAAGATTAGAAGAAGAAGAAGAGAATTAAAAGATTAGAAGAAGAAGAAGAGAATTAAAAGATTAGAAGAAGAGAATTAAAAGATTAGAAGAAGAGAATTAAAAGATTAGAAGAAGAAGAAGAGAATTAAAAGATTAGAAGAGGAAGAAGAGAATTAAAAGATTAGAAGAAGAAGAAGAGAATTAAAAGATTAGAAGAAGAAGAAGAAGAGAATTAAAAGATTAGAAGAAGAAGAAGAGAATTAAAAGATTAGAAGAAGAAGAGAATTAAAAGATTAGAAGAAGAAGAGAATTAAAAGATTAGAAGAAGAAGAAGAAGAGAATTAAAAGATTAGAAGAGGAAGAAGAAGAGAATTAAAAGATTAGAAGAAGAAGAAGAGAATTAAAAGATTAGAAGAAGAAGAAGAGAATTAAAAGATTAGAAGAAGAGGAGAATTAAAAGATTAAAAGAAGAGAATAGGAAGCTAATCCTAATAGAGGAATAGAACAATGAAAGAAGATTCAAGTTGTAAGAATTCATGGAGTAATAACAATATTTCATTTCAGAACTAAAATAACTTTCTTCATTTGTATCTTACATTTTTAATAACAGTTTTATAATAACTAATCTATAATTGCTGTTTCTTTATGTTCATTTCCTTTTGAGGCAATCAAAATGCAATTTCATTATTTGTATCTCATTTACACTTGTTAAACATGGGAAAACAAAAAAAAAAAAACAAAAACAAAAAAAACTAGTATATCAATAATAATTTTTCTCTTTCCTGTGATGCACCCAAATACCTCTGAATTGCTAAGGCTGAGTGTTTGATGACAAACCAATAAAATAGAGAGAGAGAGAGAGATATTGTTTCTACAGTGTTCTGTTCTGTTCAGTAAGAAGCAAAGAGAAAAAAAACATTTTTGATGTTTTTAATTACTTATAAAAGGTTTTAAAGAGACAAATATTTGAATGCCACATATCAACATCTGAAGCTAGACTCTTGGGCTACAACTAATTCCATATCACAGGATTAAAGAAACTAGTTTGTGACAATATATATGTACATACATATATTGTCATAGACTTCTTTTAAAATGGAGAACTGATAAGTAAATATGTTATGACAAAAAGGCAATGTAAGACATGGATTCAAATGTTCAGTTGACAATTTAAAGATCTAGAACCATTGTTTTATAAGATTCAAACCAAGGTTCAATAGAAATGAAGATTTCATCAATGAGTGGTAACAAATGTTGCCTTTTGTCATGTATGGAAAAGATGGCAATTGGAAAAAAAAAAAAAGAAAAGAAAAATTCTGAATCCCAAACCATGGAGAAGGCAGTAGTACTCCATTATTTTCCCCCCAAGAATGTAGGGAGATTCACAATTGATAAAGAAAAAGAAACTGTGAAGAGTCATGATTGCCAAAATTCTGAAGGGGGATGGAATTTAAAAAACATTGAAATTGAAAAGAAAAGTTTTAAACTCTGACCTAATTATACAAACATGAGGAATCTTTCTTTGAAAACATTTGAGAGAGGCATTTGTAAACTAAAATATGGATTCTTCTGTTGATAAAGGCCCTTGCTCAACAGGTAGTAAACATCAATAAATCAAACTGCACAAATAAAAACTTTTCAATGATACTCAGTTTCCTAATCAGAAACTTTAACAGTAAATTTAAATCTTTAGATTCGAAGTGTGGAAACTTTTCTGAACTTAGAAAAAATTGCTAAGCAACCAGAGAAATAAAAGACAATTATTTAACTTTGGCATAAATTTTATTCTTTGCTAACTTTTCATTGTTGTTTATCATTGGAGGAAGAAGTGAAAATGAACAAAAGGCTGACAAAATTACAAGATTAAATCTGAAAGGTTCCACTTTTCTTTTACATAAAATTAATGAATATATGAGATGGTGTAAGTTTGTTCCTACATACAGACATGGATATGTATAGATAGATATCAAATGGTAAATTTTTGTGCATATACATAGGTGTATTTATTAGTTACTAGCTACAATCATAACACAGTAGGTTTGTATAAATTTATATATCTATATGTAATTATACAGAGGTGTCTATGTATTTATGCATGTGTATAGGCATGTATGCTTCTATATGTGGGCATTGGCATGTATGCACCTATGCGTGGGTATAAGTGTGTATGCACCTATGCGTGGGCATAGGTGTATATGCTCGTAGGAGTATAGATGTGTATAGCTGTATATGTATATATATATGAGTGTAGGTGTTTGTGTTTTGTCTGAATATACATCTTCATATCTATTTCAGGAATTGTGAATCCTTCTAGTGTTATAAAGAATTTGATGGTAGTAGTCTGAAGTTTCTATGACAACACTCTGAATAGCTTAAATATATCAGAAGGAAAGTATTGGGTTTGTGTGTGTGTGTTTAATCCCCACACACCATTCTTGGAGATTTCTACTTTCATTGGGAGATGATGACATGGTTGCAAACGTTGTCACTACAACGCCCTTGCTGATTGCTATATGTAAAGAGATTTACTAAGCTTTAGTCTGTCATTGAGGCAAACCTAACTTGTTGCTACTATAGTAGTAGTGTGTAGGAACTTCTTTTCAATATAACCATTCTGTGTGGGAACAGTTTTATTTGTGCATACATATATACCTCAGGCCACCATTTTCTTATACAATTGTATAATTACAAAATCTGGTGCACACATATATACATATCTTTAAATGTATTTACAAATGTTTTGACATATAACCACGTGTATGTGTGTGTATATATATATATATATATATATATATATATATATATATATATAAAACCACAGGCACCTGTATATGTTAATATATATATTAACACATATGTTTGTTTATGTATGTATATATATATATATATATATATATATATATATATATATATATATATATAGGTGTGTAGATCAGTGATTTTCAACTGGTGTGCCATGAGAGGATTGTAGGTGTGCCATGAAAATTTTTAAACATGATTAATTAAATTATTTTTGAAAGAAGTCCAAAGCACAATAAATATACATATCAAAATTAAAATGTCTTTAAATTGATTATATGTATATATCATTGTTATAATAAATAAATGTATACATAATATATGAAATAATATAAAAAGCAAATCTTTAATAC
This sequence comes from Acanthosepion lycidas, assembly GCA_963932145.1. Taxonomy (NCBI): domain Eukaryota; kingdom Metazoa; phylum Mollusca; class Cephalopoda; order Sepiida; family Sepiidae; genus Acanthosepion; species Acanthosepion lycidas. The sequence continues at coordinate 51,418,331 of OZ010607.1, read as the reverse complement.
AATGCACAATACTAAAAAAAAATTGATCATGGCTAGAATACTTAAAAGAAGATTGAACAGTATGCCTGTGCAAAATTTGCCTTGCAAAGAAGATATTTTAGAAAATATCAAGCTCAGATATTTCCTTCAAAATTAAATTATAATTAACAGAAAAAAAGATATTAGTTTTTTAAGAATTTTTTTTTTTTTACAGATTATAATTTTTTTGTTTATGTTATTAAATATATCATAAAAAGCATATACTTTTTTTTTTTTTTACTCTTTTTTGATAGTCATAAGTTAAGTGTGTTATGAAACTGAAACAGGTTGTAAAATACTGGTGCAGATTAAATGATGAATTTATTTTAGGCATGAAATTATTCAGGTTAAAGGATATTGATCATATACATATTACATAGTGAAAATTTAAGATGAAAACCACATGAAAATCACCTGTTTGTATCAGTAATTATATAAAACTAAATAAATAAACATATTTGGTATGTGTGTGTATGTATATATATATATATATATAATTACAATTTGAGGCCACCAGAAATGGGATGAACTTGACAGAAGAGTGGAGGGAAAAAAAAATAAAATAAAATAAAATAAAAAAATAAAAATAAAAAGGTCTCTTAGAGACATTGGAAAAAGAATGGAATCAATTATCAAACTTAAACTTTGAGAAACTTTTGCAACAAATACCAAAGATTTGTGCTGCAATAATCAAAGCTAAAGGAGAATATTTTGATGAAAGCAAAATTTAAGCATTACAAATTGCCAGGAGCAGACACAAACTTTTGAATTGTGGTCTGTGTGTGTGTGTGTGTATATATATATATATATATATATATATATATATACACTGGGGAAAACAAATATTCGTACACATCAACATTTTTAATTTTTTGTATTTCCAACTAATGAATAAACATCCTTTTCCTATAATTAACTGTACACGGATGCATAATAACTAAATATGCATAAAAAACAGAAAAAATTGATTTAATAGAAATAAATCCCAGTTATCCATTTTAATAGGTGACAAAAGTATCTGTCCAATGCAAATTTCAGATTTTAAAACTTTTAAATTACTTAATGAAAAGTATATTTGTTCATTAGTTGGAAATACAATAAATTAAAAATTTGTATGTGTACAAATGTTTGTTTCCCTACCTCCACTGTATATAAATGTATGTGTACACACAGCAAGACCTATATAAAAGAGTAGACACTGAGGTCAACATAGAGTGGCGACAGTCTGTTTCATCCGTGAATGCACTCTTCATGTGTGTTAGGTGGTAGTTCAACTATTTTTTATATACTAGTCAATAGGGCATGATGCGTAACAAGGGCAGGTATTTCCAGTTTGTCTTACCCTAATGGCTACTGGATAGGCAGGAATTGTTATATTTTAAATTACTCTAAAGGCTATTGAGTAGAAATAATTATAGGCCAGAATGGGGTTATATTATAGCCATTATATTGGGCTGCTTGCTAACACATATACTATTAATTACTTAGGGTAATTTTGTATTTATTGATTTTGAGATATATATATATATATATATATATGTCTGTGTGTGTGTTTGTGTATATCAATGGCCCAATATATAATCGTTTCCTTCTGCATGCATATGAACACAAATGAAAGTACCTCTGTATCTATAGATATATTTTTGTGTAAACAAATCGATACACATTTATAATGCACAGATAATGCCATATATATTTCAATGAAAATATGTGAAGGAAAACATATTTCTATGCATTAAAATATAACTCGGAGAAGTTGCTATTTTGGTTATCTCTTGAGCTAGTCATTGAATTCAAGCAAGGTCTATGTTCCCTGATAACATTTTCACAATGGTGTTATCATCACAGCAATCTTTGTGTCAAAGGCAGCTGAAACTACGCAACAGTTTCCAGATGAAATCTTTCTTAAAAAAAAAAAAAAAAATTGAGATATAACAAATAATTATAACCAAATTTTTAAAGACTGACAGAATAAAGACTTAAGTGACCTAAAATAAAAATTTAAAATGAAATAATTCTAGATGAGATAATTCCACCTGTCACATTTCCATAGATTCTTCTAACTTCTATTGTGGAAAAAATAAAAATAAATCTATATTGTTTGAAAGGAGTTGGTTTTCCTTGAAATAAAAACCAGCATCATACCAAATATATTCAGTTTGGTCTCAACAAATAAGCTGTCACCATTTCATAAAATAAGTTTTATATTCTTTGAACCCACTATGTATACCAAAGATAAAATATATTAAATTAAATATCTTCCCATCTTACAATAGAAAGCATGTGTGCAATTTCAAATCACCTTTGATCACAAAGAGAAACAACAAATTATGAAGCAATCATTTTTTATATGCCAAAATGCCTGAGCCAAAATGATAGCTCAATTATTTCATAAACTAAATAATATCTAGAAAAGAAGAGAAATTTTTTGTGATAAAAGCAGCTACCATGAAAAGACAATATACAGATCTTGAAAGCCATTGATCATCTACTCCACTGCTCTAGTATTGTTAGCATGTAAGTCAGCTCCTGCAGGAGTCAAGTAGTAGATATCATTGTTGTCTATAGCAGTGATGCATAATGCTTATACAGAGGGAACCTGTCTCACATGTCAAATAAATTGGTTTTTGAACAGAAGATTTGAGATGAAAATGCCTCGGTTATTGAACAACATACTTGAACCAAGTTAACACGAACGGAATAATTTTTGAGTTGACCGCCATGTTGTATACATTCGTGTGTTGTGCCGTGCTTTTCTTTTCCAATTTTATTCGACTGTGACTTTTTTTACTCTACATTTGATTCCTATTGGAAAAATAGTTTTGGTTTATGAGCATTTCAGGTTATGAACAGACTTTGGGAACAAATTAAATTTGTGAACCGAGGTTCTACTGTATAATGTTTTTATCTACACACAGACAGAGAAAATAAAATTGAAACAACCTAAATGTATGTTTTGATTTAATAAAGATTAAGAATATAACTTGTTTACAGTATAGTAGTAGGTAAAGTTTAATAAATAAAATAAAAATATTCCTTAATTACCCTAAAAAGTATCATCTACTTATCTCTTTAACATTTCATTAACCTTAAGACCAGGATTCTTCAATGAGCTAACTTTGTTTTGAAACAAGATATTAAATAAGCAAATCAAAAGACCCTGTACCACAGTGAAGGACAGTCCTACCCAGAAAGTGTGACAGGCTGGATCACTCCTCTAACCACAAAAGAAGGAGGAGTGTCTCTCTCTCTCCCTCTCTCTGTGTGTTCCAACATTCTGTGAACTGTGAACTCATAAGAAGAATACAAGTTTGTATTTGTATACAAAAGGAAATAAACCTTCTAAAATAACATTCGCTAAGTGTTTGTTCATTTTGAATGCCAAAATTATGTGGCAACCTCCACAACACTAAATGATTGCATCTACAGATCAATACATCTAGAGCTTTCAAAACGAGGTTTGGATCAACAGTACGGTCAATGTGTAGATAGCATAAATGTTATTGGAGTGGAAGTGGAATCAGGGGGAGGAGTTAAAATGCCAGACTAGTCTGTTGCATTCCCTTTTGCAGACCCTCTTCTTCAACCACCTACAGGATAAATAGTAAGATAAGGTAGGTCTCTCCAGTCTGGTGTTGCAACCAGTTGAAGAGAAGGAAAAACTCTGAATTCCAAAGTGTGAAGATGACAAGAGTAAACCATTTTACAATCTTTTCCCAACAAGTCAAGAGTCTCTAAATAACAAAGAAAAGGAATCTGTGGAGAGCTATGATTGCCTACACATCTGAAAGGCTATGATGATAAAACTAACAAAACAAATACTGACACTCCATATTAATAACACTATATTCTCCTTGACATTAACACAGGCCTATATTCTTGCATGTATACTGTTACAGTGAAACCTATCCTGAAATATTGATGGATTTGATTTTTATGGTTTATCAACCATTTGCAGGTTATTTAAAGCCAGAAAATATTTTTAGATCGCAATAATTTTTTCTTGAGTTAATAAAGGTTTAATGATACAAGTTTTACTAATTAACCCATAGCTTGGAGAAATGGATTCACACCTTTTCTAATGATATTTGCGTGTAAGTGAATATAACGAACCCAACATGAATTGGAACTTGGCTCTCTGATTAACAATTCTGAGCCATTATCCATTACACCACCTGCACATCCAAGCTTACAGCACCTGGTATTCCCAAGCAGTCTATCCTGAAATAGATAATTCTATATGTCTTGCACCAGTTGCAGTAATGGCTGCAGAAGGGCTTGAACATGGTTGTAGACAAACATGGCACTGTTCAACCTTTTTTCCACAAATACCAAAGATAAGTTATAGTCATAACTTAAAGCACTGCGAGCACAATGACATGGGTTAGTTGTGTGCCATGGGCAGATACACATTCTGGAAGATGCTTCCCAAATGACCATCAATTACATTAAAACAGAACCTGTTCTTCTCACTGTACACTACAGCGTACCATTTGTTTCCCCAGGTGGACCCTCTTGCAATATCATTAGTGATGTGCATAATGGTGTTGTGATATAATGCATCTTGGTGAATGTCTATACTATGTGACCATCTATAATCTGGTCTGCAGGTGTAGGAATGTTTATTTGATCATTGTTGCCAACACTGAATTGTTACTAATGTGTCATGTCCAGTATGGTCCAGTATTTCTTTGAAATGACTGGACCAGATTCTTGAAGGCTTAAAATTCATGCTCTCTGAAATTACTCAAATAAAAAGTGTGCATCTCTATGGCATGACACCTGCTTACGCTGGACTTTCATCACATTGAATCTTATCACAGGATGTGTCATCATAAAAAGCTCAGATACACACAGTTATTACATCACAAAATAATTAAATACTGAAAATTTTGTCAGAATACCTACTACTATCTCCAGAATTCATATAGTGTATGTAGGTAAAAAATTGTAATTTTCTTTTAGGATGCTGTAGTTTTATTTTGTGTGGAAAAGAAAGGGAAGACTTTAGTGAGAAGAAAGGACAATAAAATAACAGGTTTTAGGAAATGTCTGTTCTGTGTAAAGAGATAATCAAACAAGCAATATTTAATTAATATCTTGACATTTATTTTCATCAGCCTCAGATTATTTAAGGTCCCGAGGATGGCATAAGTATCAAAATCTAAAAAATATTATAATATGTTTACCTTCATCTTTTATATATATATATATATATATATATATATATATATGCACCTAGAAAAAGCTTATTACTTATAAATCATTCTTATATTCATGAGGATCTATTTCTGATATATCATACAAACATACACATGAATACATATATATAACATATAAACATTCACACTATTCAAAACAAATGACAAAGAATGATAGGCCAATATGAAAATGGAATATTTTTCTCAAAATGTTAACATACACAAACAAACTGCAAAGGAAAGAAAAAGAGAGAGAAAGAGATATTCCATAACACAGATTGCTTCTCTTTGATTAGACGATAACAATATTTGCTGATTAGATAGTGTATGAAGTATAGGGGTCAGTTTTTCCATTGGTAGAGCAAGGAGCAACAGACTGAAAGATTAGTCACTGATGCTGCTCATTCCATAGAATGAATGGCATGTCCTGTCTGAAGAATTTGGAAAATCTAATTTTCTGTCAAGATGTTAAAGAGAATTTCTGACAGCAGCTAAGAGCATAGGAACTTCTCTGTAGTGTTGGACAGTTTTGTCTGGATTTTGGTTACATCAAAGAATGGAGTTTTATAATGCAGATAGACAAACCAGTTTTCTTTTTCTTAGTACAAATATTTTTTGATTAGAGGTTTTGAAACCATCTGAGAAACTTCATTAAAAAAAAATCCTTATTTAACAGTGTGGGTTACTATATTTTCTAGTATATAGCTTAATATCTTAGATATTTTGGGGGATATAAGAAAATAAAGGGCTAAGCTGTTATGCCATTGTTAAATTGAATTTTAAGGGGTTGGTGATTGGATTGGCCCTCAATGCATAACTACTAGATGTCATACAGATAAATTATTTTACCATGTTCCTTACTCCTCACATTGCCACTATGCAACCATCTTGTTTATATATAAGAGTCTAAACAAAGAACTGTACCAAATAACAGAAACCACATCACTTGAGAACTTCCAACATCAGCAACAGCTAAAATGCATAGCACATATAACTTGAAGAGAGAATAATGACATAATCAAGATGTTGATGTTCCACACTACTTTAAATAAATGGTTAAGAAAAAAACCCTCCCCCATCAATATTGGAAAAAGTAGTAACATCTAATGGACTTGAGAAACCTGTCTTCCTAAAATAATGTTTTTGAGAGAGAGATTTTATAAATTCCAAACAAAGCAATAGAGGCTGCTTGGTCAATGAATGCCAAGTGTTTCCTTGTAGGGACATGTCTAATATTAATATTAGGTTGGTGCAAAAATAATACCGTTTTTTGACGTTAAAAAATACGCCAGAAAACGATATTATTTTTGTACCAACCTAATATTACCATAGGATAAAAATTAGTATTACATGCAGTAATTTATAAATGTCTTAGCTGAAGCAGTGTCAATATTATTCATTTTTTTATGTATTTTTTTTTTCAGATTATTTTTCTTACCACTTTATTATTCTCTGTTAAATAAACAGTACAGAATAGGCATTTTAGTAAACCTCTAGTAAAATTATTATGAAACACCACAGGCATGAAATGATGGACTCTGAAGAGCAAAGGAAGCTCATTCAAATCTCACAGGTTACTTATTGTTTATTTTTGATCTACATTATTTAATAGGCTCAGAGTAATGATCTGAATACTGTCATATGCAGCAAGAGGAAAACAATGAAGACAACAATTTTAACAATAATCCCAAAGCTTCACCTAAGAAATTCATAGTCTGTTGTTTTCTCTTGAAATCATTCACAAATGCTGTCCCTTTAAAGATTAAATCTAAAAGGTAGTACAGGTTATTAATTATCTTGTCCTATTTGTCAATGTGATATATGCATTGGAGACAAAGAAAAAGCATATGAGTTTTGGTGACAAAAAAATTATTTGGGAAGCAGGTTATCTGAAAAGTTCTCCACATTTCTCTAAAGAATAAACACTGTTTATCGCTGTCAGCAAAGAACTACCAAAACGATTAAACTTTCTCTTTGACAATATCAGCAGCACTTACAGAATGAGAAGAAAATAATTTAACAGTAAGAGACATGGGAAAGCAAGCTGACTTTTTAACAAATATTATTTAAAAACTGGCAAGATCAAGAAGTAAAAAAAAAAAATACCATTATATAACATTATGTAAAATATTATGTAATTATATTTTAAAAAAATCATATCAGTTTTGATGAATGTGATTTTGTAGTCATGACTATGATCTCAAAGAGAATAAAAGTGAAAAAAGAAGAGAATGAAAAACAACTGCACAAATAAACTTTACTGATTGCCATTTTTGAACAAAGAAGATTATTCTTTCGTTGCATGTATAAACCTATGAACTTTAGCAAGGCAGATATTATTTCATATACACAAAAAGGGAATGAAAAGACAGATGAAAAGAAAAAAAGAGGAAAAGAAAAAAGAAATAGAAAAAGAACTAACATATAAATGCATCAGTAAGTTTGTAGCTTCCTGATGCAAAAACCATTTATTTTACACAACAAATACTTGTCTTTCAACAAAAGCTCATTTTTGTCAATGCACTTAACACTTCTCCATTAATCACATAGACTGGACATTATAAAGTGAAAATTCCTGATTGAAATTTAGCTAATAACCATGTCAAGCTGCAGACTTATTGATATAACCTTATAGGAGAGAGAACAAAAAAAAAAGGTGTAAGAGGTTTATATATATATATATATACAAATTTCAAAGATTTTGAATAGGATTTCTACTGGAATTCCAGGGACAATAAGTAACACACAGCAATCAGTGGGAAGATGAAGTGGAACTATACAAAAGATCGAGAAAGCAAAGTGAAGGATTTTTTTGCAAACATAATTATCCTTTTGCCACCTCGTATAAACTGAACATACTGATTTATTTTGACCTGCATTATTCACATGAAGACCATAAAAGAAAAAAAAAGAAATTTTTTAATAAAAAAAAAAAAAAAGATACAAAATTTATGTATAAACCAAAAAAGCCACAAAATGCAAAGTGAATGAGAAAACGATAAATGACAAAAGTATAAAAAGCAATGCCAATATTCAACAGAGTTGGCCGGTATTTTAAAACAGAAAATAAAAGGAACAAACAGATAACAGCAGCAGTTGAAATAAATAATTGCAGAGAAAGAAAAAAATATATATATATTAGGAGAAGCTTAAAAGCGTGAAGACTTCAAGAAAAGCCATAAAATCAGCTCCAAGAAAATTAAGTCATCATTCACGGAGAAATAATTGAGAGATTTCCCTTGACTGTCTTACAACTTGCATTTAAAAAAAAAAAAAAAAAAAAAAATTGCAGATCAATTCAAACAGTAAAAGCCAAAAAAAAAAAAAAAAAAAAACCCTCTCCCCGCCAAAACAAACAAACTTAAAATCATGTCAGGCTTAAAAGATATCTTTTTGTTGTAATCATGACTCACTACTTTCAGATTTGACGCCAGATATTTAAGTGAAATGAATTCACGGCAGTAAAAAGAACACTTGATGTATGAAACGTTATAATCTTTCTCATCTAAAATACTTTGTGTTTTAAGCCACAATATTTTCAACAATGCATCTTCAAACCATCTTCATCTTCAGTCATTGTGTGTAAAACAGCATTGGTTTTGGAATATTTTAATTTAAATTTGCATAAATATTACTCAATGTAAGCATTGTTGTTGCAGATGGCTAACATTGAAAGCTGCTAAGTCCTAACCAATTCATCAGTCTTACTTGAATGATTATGTTTGCCCTTTGTATAAAAGGATTTAAATCAATATATTTAGCCTCAAGCTAGATATACATACAACATAAAGAGCTAAGTATAAATTTAATTAATTTTACCAATGTAATCAGTAGGGATATCATAGTGAATTTCTAAAATCTAAAAAGGCTGCTCATTACTAATAATACCAACAAGTTTCTAAATTCAGATTGTTCATAAAGCCAAACTTTGTGAATAGTAACTACTTTGATTAGAACTGTTTTTCATCTTAGTCTTAGTAATTGGATTTATACAAATTACTTATTGTATTACAACTCTTAGTTTCACTATGTTTCAATGTTGCTGCTGTTTTTTTTTTTGGCAATGTTTTCTGTATTGGCTTCTTTGCTTTATACATTTATTTATTTATTTTTTTTTTTTTACTACAGCTTCCCACCAACCCACATGAAAACAAAAAGTTCAAAACCTTCACTATCTGAAGGTTTAGAATTGCTTTTAAACTAAAGAAAAGAAAAGAAAAGAAAATGAATGAAAACACTGCTTATGCACAAAGTGACAACTCTACAAATTTTTAGCACTTTTATGTGCGTGATTATTTCTGTCTGAATTTCTGTAGCAAGGAGTTATTTACATTCAAGCTAATGTTTGCATCTTTCTTGCCATTATCACAATGTTTTGGCTGTTGTGCTTTTCAGCTTTCTTCAGGTGTCTCACAATTTTGGTAACCTTCAGGAAATGGGAACTAAACCTTTTATATAACTCTTGTGCCACTGATGGTAAAATAACCTGATGGACTATTGTGCTGGCTTAAGAATTTTGTGACAAATTAATCATTAGTTTAATCTCTGCGCTGGGTAGTACAAACTATGACTTGTAGTAATCAGGGTAAGCATCAACTGAGCAATACTAACAAAGTACAAAATGAGATATACCTAGAGATGAACAATAGAAGAAGAGCAATCTAGCCATGGAAATTAAATAAAGGGTCCAGTGCCAAACTAACAGAAACTTACCCAGATCAACAGGTATCTAAAGAAGACTGGTGGGTACAACTGGCAAAACCTTGTGATAATAACATCAAAGACGAGGACAATAATGCAGGTGTAAATAATTTAAAGAATGAAAATTACTTTTATGTTTTTTTGTTTTTTTTTTTAATTTAAGCACACCTCCAAATCAAAAGGTACTTATGAATTGTAAATGATAATACTAATAATTAAGAACAATATCACTGTAACAAAGTGTTGGTTTCAATCCCCCATGTGAATGACTGCAAAATATTTTTCCCTATAGGCAGAAACACAAAAATGCATGCTGGGATTTTTTTCCTAGTCAATAAAATAGGCGGGTTCTCAGTTTCATCTGACAGTCCTGGTCTTGTCTCAAATTCAGAACGCTATGTTCTTGTCTGAACTTGCTTTTGTGTGTTGATGCCAATTTTTAGTTTGTGAACTTTTTGCCATATTACTGTTGATTTGGCTTGAATATATTGTTTGCTTGCTATATATTATTTTTTGATCTGTTCTGTTTCTTATTTTGCATTTGACCATGGCCACACACTGCATACAAAGTGTTTAAGTACCTTGTAAAATATTTAGAATTATTTAGGACTAGTGATGTTCAAAAAAGTATGACAGAATGGCATAAATTGATGGAGTTAAAACTTGGTGAAAGCTGTAAATAAAAACCCAGAGGGAGTATGCAATACTTCTTGTAACAGCCATAACAGCATAATTAATATTGGGGGTAGCAAATGTAACATCACAATGAAAAAGCTTGCCACCATAAAACAGTAGACAAACAGAGGTGCAATGACTGGTAAGATTTTGCATGTCAGTGGCAAAAATCCAATGTTCTGTCTCAAAGCAATTGGCTAAGATCCAAAGTTCCATTGTTTGGATATTTCTTTCCAGCTTTTAGAATGGTATTAGAGAGCTGATAGGGTATTCTAGGGGCACAGAATCATGATATCTAGGTATATTGTGTTACTCTATAGATGAAAAGTTGATTCTATGACCTGGAAACATCCATCATCATTGATCCCTCCCACAAAATTAAAAACTTAGAAGTCAGTGAAGAAATTCATGGCAACTGCATTCTGAGATACAAAAGGTGTGCTGCTTGTAGGCTTCATACCACACATGATCAGATACTGTAAAATGCTGGACAGACTAAGAAAAGATGTTCATTGAAGAATACCAGGACATGTTTGTCAATATACTGCACAGCATGACCCCACACATAGACAACCATGTAAAAGAGCAGGTCCACAACATAATCCTGAATTATCTCCTTCAGATGATCATTTGCTTTGGCCCCTTAAATAACATTTATCCAGGAAGTGATTCCACAGAAATTATGTTGTTCATGCAGAGGTGGATATTATGTTGTCAGAAGAGCATATGTGCTTGTGTATCAATGGGACAAATACAACAATCTTGATGGTGATTAGATGAAAATGCAAAACTTAAATCCAAAAGCACATTTGGATAGTGAAAGTTGTCTTTCAAAATCTAAGCAAATTATTAAGAAAAAAAAAATGTTGTTGGAAACAAAGAAGAGAGTACTGAACTGTTATGCAATATCAATCCTCCAACATGGCAGTGGATGCTGTACAATCTCCTCACAGATGAAGAAGAGACTTGAAGCAATAGAAATATGGTTCTATTCTGAGAATACCATGAACCAAACCATTTGCAGGTTATTTAACTGTCAGAAAATATTTTTAGATTGTAAGAATTTTTTTAGTTTTGGAGACAATAATAATTTAGTGATACAACACCTAATTAATCCATAGCTGGGGGAAGAGATGGATTCATACCTTTCGCAAAGGTATTTGCACATAAGTGAATATAACGAACGCAACCAGAATTGGAACTCTGCTCTCCGATTACAATTCAGAGTCATTATCCATGACCCCATCCAAGCTCACAGCACCTGGTGTTCCTCAACATGATGCAAGTGTAAGCCTTGGAAAATGTGATACTAACTGGATAGATTGAAGGTAAAAGTGACAGAGAAAAACCGCACATAACTACCTAGCGAGCTTCAGTAAATGGATGATGGAAGAGGGCTTAGAAAACAAAATTTATTAAGAGCTACAAAGGAAAGGAAATTGTGGAGAGCCATGATCACCAATATCCTGACGGGACATGATAGATAGAAGCAGAAGGAGCAGTTTATAATAGTGCTTGTAGCAATTGCACAATGTTTTATTTGTATTGTAGCCAACATGATTGATTAATGAAGGCTTGTACTTTTATTTTTTTTTGGATATTTCATTTGTATAGAAAAAAAAAAGGTATTAAAAAAAATGATGCCCATGTTTTATACAAAATTGACAAGAATTAAATTTTTTGTGCATGTTCAAGAAAATTTAAAAAAGATGTGATAGCAGCAATTTTTTTATTTTTAGTTCTTGTTAAGTTTACAAACATATAAATGATAATGATGAGGTATTGCCGTAAATTTATACAGTTGGTCTTTATATGGCATCTTTTAGTTAAGAATTAATTTTTATCTTAAAGGAACTTCCTGTGTTTGTATCTATGTGAATAAATTGAATAAATAATTAAGCAGGAACCACTATTGAAATAAAAAAAAAAAAACATTAAGAAAATGCAGAAACCTGGGGCTTTTACTTGAAGTGGAGTGTTGAAATGTTCTCAGTCTGACCCACTTCCTAAAATCTGACTAAATATCAAACATTTTTTAAAAGGGATTTTGGTTAGATGCAAAACTTTTCAGTACCCCTCATAATAGTAATAAACTGTTTTTTTTTTTACAACTCCTTTGCTTAATAAAGTTACTCTTGTTTGCTTCAGCCTTTAATCGTAACATCAAAAGCACTTACAGCCTTTTCTTATATAAGCTAATTAACACTTTCACTGCTGTATTGTTATAGCATTGCTGCCAGGCTGCGCTGGCCTGTTTGGTGATAAACAGAAAATGAACATTTATTGAAAATAAATGACTATAAAAATGCTGATAATGATTTCTCGTAAGAGGTGCCATTTTGATCACATACTCTGCAGTGGAAGGCATGGTGGCGTAATGGATAGTGGCTTAGATTGAAGAATTGGGAAGCTGAGTTTGAATTCTAATACCCTTAGGAAAGGTATGAATCCTCTTCTCCCACCAGTTATGGGTAAATAGCAGGACAGACCAGCCTTAGATGGCAACTGGTCTACCACAAAAAGAAATGGCAACTTACTGTGAGGAAAAAAATCTACCTCGTCAGTCATGTATCGAAAGATACATGATCGCCTAAGCGTGTATTGTGCATGGCATGTAACTGACTGACTCTGCAGTGTATAATTATCTAAATGATAACCAATATAAAAAAAATATAGACACTAGTATATGTCCCACATGGTTTGGTAATAGTACTAATCATGAGTTAGTTTATGACAAATTCTAGGGACCAACATATTTTCCTTGTCTTGAAATCACCTATACAAGTAGACAGCAAGTAATGTAAATTTTATCTTGAAAATGAATATATATCTCAACATGAGGCAATATAAATTTTGTAAAGATAAATAAGTACTTCTTGAAATGAATACATATATATCAACATCAAGCAAAATATAAGCATGTCCACAGCAACGAAAAAGTTATTGAGCATCTTGGATGAAACTTGAATAATTTGCTGTTTTCCCCAAAAGATATTCAGTTTAATGAATAAAAAAATTTAATAGTCATGCATTTGAGGATATATAAGCGAGATAAAATACTGGAAATGGTTTGCAATAGATGAATGGGAGTAAAAGAGATTGAAACTAACAGTTCTTGACTAACAGAAAGTATGCAGACAATTCATAGATTTTCTGTTTGCATTTCTCAATGTATGAAAGCATAGTGGTTCGCACTGAAGAGATTAACAACAGACTCCAGGCATAAACATTATTATGATTATGGCAAAATGATTATCAGTACTGATGCAATGCCTTCAAGAAAAATGGTAACTCTCAAATTGGAATAAATTTCCATCACTATATATATTCAAGTGAATATAAATTTTGTTGCCATGGTGATGCGGCAGAATCAGAAGAATTGGTAAATTTCCAGGGAAATTATCCGAACAAGAAGATAATATTAATTTCATCGGAAGACAGCTCTGGGATGGAGACAGCAGACACTCCCAAGGTCCACTATGGAAAGTGCTGGCTAAGTGTTGCACAATATCCGGGCCATGAAAACAATTTGATACTGCTGCTATCAATTGGTCTTGAGTGAGTGAAAGATGAGGCCCTAAAAGTGTCACTTCTGTGATATGAGGAATTTATCAATAAGCGCTCTGGAGGAAGTGCAGGTCCCTATCCTCTCTGTCATATACAATTAATACACTTATAATTTACACGCTTTTATACATTTGACAGTAAGTTCATGCAAGTAGGTAGAATATTTTACTAAGTTTAACCTGGTTGGCACAAAAACCACAATAATGAGACATCTGAGGAAGATATGAAACTCACTAACAATGGCTTTTGAGAATAGTATTGTGTGTGCATGCATGTGCATATAAGTATATTAGCATATGTATCTGTGCAAAAGCTATTAAGGTTTATCATAAACTATGATCCATTGCAATATTGCGGGTGACAAATCTTGTAAATGAATACTGTGGTTTGATCTTACAGGACATTGAGGAAGAGTACATTTCTATTTACACTCAAACTACTGTCCTCATCTTTGTTGCTATTATGTTTCGGCCATTGTAGCCTCCAGCATTTTAGGTTCTTAATCAGAATAATATAAGGGAATTTTGAATTGAATCATTTATTTAATCTATGAGTATAGAGTATATCTCTGAAAATTATCAGTAAATTGTCACAATCTGGAACAAATATATTTTCTCTGATCTTTAAATTCTAGTACTAGATATATTTAACTTGAAAGATAGGATTATATACATTATGCAAATTTCTTAATTGAATATTGACCAGTTCTATTAAATTTTAAAAATTCTGAATTAGTTATTTTGTCTTATCAAATTGGCCAAAGTTCATATTTATTTTCATTTTATATTATTTTTCCTCGAGTACTTTTGAATGTTGCTATATTCATTTTCAAGGATGATGTTTTTGTTTGTTTGGATTTTATGGCATATCAACCACTGTGGGTTATTTAATGCCAAATCCAGTTTATATGAATTTTAAATGCCTATTTTGTATGGAATAAAAAACGTATAGCTGGCAACATTATTGTTTCAAAAAACGTATAGCTGGCAACATTACTCTTTACAAAAAACGTATAGCTGGCAACATTACTCTTTACAAAAAACGTATAGCTGGCAACATTACTCTTTACAAAAAACGTATAGCTGGCAACATTACTCTTTACAAAAAACGTATAGCTGGCAACATTACTCTTTACAAAAACGTATAGCTGGCAACATTACTCTTTACAAAAAACGTATAGCTGGCAACATTACTCTTTTCAAAAAACGTATAGCTGGCAACATTGTTTCAAAAAATGCATAGCTAGCAACATTATGGTTCCAAAAACAGATAGCTGGCAACATTGTTTCAAAAACGCATAGCTGGCAACATTATTTTCCGAAAACATTATCTGAGGCCTTGCTGTTGGATGTAGTTTATCGCCATACCCAGGACGCGGATGTAGTTTAGCGTCATACACAGGACATGGATCATGTTTTGTGTATATCCACACAACTATCTGCCTATATTTCTGAGATGAGATATTGTAGTTATTTACATTCCAATCACCTAAAAAGGCCAGAACATACAGCCAAAGCGTTGTGAATATGGTAATAAAGATGAGGACAACAGTCTGAATAATATAAATAATGTGAATATCTACTCAACAGTTTATTGTTTAATTCTTGCCTTCACACATTTGATGGAACCAATTTCAAACCACTCAAGGTGATGTCATTTAAATGGCTATACTGGAATGTTTAGGGGTATTTTGTTTTTTAAACCCAATTCAACATACGGTCCCCTATGGCAAAATATACCTTATCTAATGTCAGCTAATTCTCCAGTCTTTTTGAGACTCTTTTTGCACTGTGTCCAATGTAAAGGTTTAATGCAATCTAATAAAATTTGTCTTTATATTATTTTGCTTATATGTTATATGTTGATCTATATGTAACATGAATTGCACTAAATATATTTCATAATATACTCATGTTTAAAGAATTATTGTTGCTGAAAGACACCCTTTATATATAAACAAACTTAGTCTGATGAAGTCCTAATGGATGAAATGTGTCACAAAAATTTTTTTTCTACTTTTCATATGACTTTACTTTCAAAACTGTTTTGATATATTCATATATCATTATCTCTCTCACACACACACACACACACATATATATATATATATTGATTGAACTAACTTTGACAAGTCCACAGTCATCGAATCCACACTAATTAAAAAAAAAACAAAAAAACCCTCAATAGTTGTTAAAATAAATTAACTTGCTAATCACTGCATGAAAGTAGGTTTTGTTGATGTAAGTCTAAGTCAACATGAAGTTAAATATGCAGTGCTCTCAATTAGTGCATTAAAATTTTTGCAGATAGAGCAACAGAGAGAGAACATTAAGAGTTTTAAGCAAACAAGATATCAAAACACAGATACACACATATGTATGTAAAAATTTATATATATATTAAATTGTTAGATTAAACTTTGAACTGTTGTATCTTAGACATGATTAAAGATATCTTCCTGGAATTCTCTGAGTGTTTTTATAACACTATTGGACTGTACTCTGAGCATTAAGAATGTATAATTACTCTCTTAGTCGAACAGAAGTAACGTGATGAACTTATTCAAGATGATCTTCACCCTTTAACCTTCTTTCTGTCATGGAGTAACAAGGTGCCTCACAGGTTTCATGCATGATTTCATTTACAAGTCTTTTTTTCACGGCTCTGTTTTTTTTTTGTTTTTTTTTTCATAGCTGAAACTCCTTTCTCACATGCTAAATGCCTTATGGGTTGAGTTGGATCTTTTCTAATTGATCTCTTTAGCTCTAAGTTGAAATGATGATCCCTTCTCCTGTTGTGAT
Organism: Acanthosepion lycidas; assembly: GCA_963932145.1. Lineage (NCBI taxonomy): Eukaryota > Metazoa > Mollusca > Cephalopoda > Sepiida > Sepiidae > Acanthosepion > Acanthosepion lycidas. The sequence goes on along the minus strand of OZ010607.1, from coordinate 51,401,368 downwards.
CTCCTGATCTAATTTTCTTCTCTACTGTTCCCTCTTTTTTAAACTTATTCACTGCTCTCTCAAGGGTTCTTGAATGGACTTTGAAGATGGAAGCCAGAGTATGAATTACTGAAAGCCTGAATGATATTTTTCCACTCACCATTGCTCAGTTGAGAACACAGAGTATGTGACACAAAATGATTTTAACCTGTTCTCTTTCTAGCTGAATAACTCGAAGGGTTTTTCAGCGATTCTTATGACAAATGGTGTCAAGATGGCTAAACATCTTATGTGAAAACCTAGAAAAAAGAAACTTAATTAGTTTAGTGGTTTTTTTAGATATTAAACATTTTGTGGTATAGCCAATTATGCTGTTACATGATTTGGACACTCCCAGTATATATCTCTGTAAAAAAGCAATATTGTAGTGAACAAAACAAGATCTAAATTTAAAATTCAAATGCTAAGCACTGACTCATTAATTTTGTTAGAAATTAAAAAGACTTGAATTTACAAACTTTGCTTAACACACATGCAAAAGCAAATCCAAAACAAAACTCGTGAAATTTCACACCTTGATGTGAAATGTTTTTCGGCCAATAGAAAACTAGAAAACATTTAAAAAACAAAATTCAAATAATCTTCAATTCTCAGAAACAAATTCTTTTATGGACCTTTTCATGAGCCGACGCAAAGTTTGTTCATTGTTAAATGGAAAGGCCTGAATCACATCCAGGAGTGAATTCCCAAATGACCTTTTCAACAAAACAAAAACAAAATAAAAGACGGGCAAGTTCGCCTGTCACAAGAGAGAAGGAGACAAGCGTATTAACACGTCTCTTGACAAATGTCAAGCGATCGTTATTATCTCTACCTTTCTCCCTCTTTTATACTTGATAGATGAACAGAACATTTTAAGACTGAGCGATTACTTCAAAGACATTCCTACCTATGATAATGCTCATACATACCTACATACATCCACGCATACGTTCCTGCCTACATACACATAAACTCCTTCTTGCAAGGACTACTATGAACATTTTGACGACCTTGTATCAACCAGAATACATTAATTTTATTTGTAGAGACATTAATTGATTTCTATGTATATAAATTTGTTGTTTCAACTTACAATTTGATTTGCTTGTTTTATACCCCTCTTATGGTGGGCTATCTGACTAACAAGGCCAAATCAAACTAATCTCTTTCAACACTCATACACTTTACTATAACTGATAATCCACTATAATATAAAAAAAAATAAAATAAAATAAAAAGGAGAAGTGAAACTATTTACCAACTGTTTATAAATATGTATTGCAAAATAAAATTCTTTATTAGGTTCAACAGAGGATGAAATGTGTTGTTAAAGTATAGTTCTCATTTTGTTTATATATGATAAAATAAAGAACTTGATAGGAAATGTTTATAGATTTAATATATTTCACTTCTATTTAAACCGCATTAGAAATGAAATTGGGAAGAGAAAAGAAAATTTTGCTATTCTTTATTTTTGTTTGCTTTTTTAGACCCTCATCAATATTTGTCTTGTCAGTGTTTGTGATAAATATTTTTTATTTTGCATTTTTTGTTTTTGATTGGTTAAGTAGAGCTCTTGTATTTGTCTTGTCTGGTAGCATTTGTATATCATAATTCTAGTTGGTCTATGTGGGATTTGTTTGATAATTTGTGTGTATGTGTATGCACACATTTGTGTATCTAGTGTACATTTTTTTTTGTCTGGTAGTGTCTGTTGATTGGGGGATATTTTGTGTGGGAATGAAAGAATTTAAGTTACACCGGTTGCTGTTGTAGGTAGACTGATCTTATATTTTTTAAGTATAGATTTTATAAAAGTATAAAGTATGTTTGGCATATGTTTATTGATGTAAAAATATTCATCAGGATTCCTTCTAAATATTTTCTACATAATAAATTCTGTTCTTATAAGGGTGGTACATTTATTAAATTGGAATTATGACCTGTTTTATTCCTGTATGTTATGAGCATGTTCTAAAGATTGTCTCAACGTAGACCTCTCTTATGTTTGTAGATGTGGATTTTGAGATGTTTCACTTCTATAGCTACATAGGTGTTAACAGCTAGAAACTATATTTTATTTCCGATGAAGCTTACATAAAGGCAAAATATTTTAAATCTATAAATGTTCCTTATCTTATTCTGTCAGTGTATAATCCATATATATATATATATATATATATATATATATGTGTGTGTGTGTGTGTGTGTGTATAAATAATTTTGTATTTTTGCCACTAGAATTTGTAATAGCCACAAATATATTTAAATCAGAGTTTATTTTTATACTAAGCAAGATCTTTGTTAAAAAAGTCTTACATTTTTCAACTTAACAGGTTCTTCAAATGCCACATTTTAAACAAGTTTATATTTTTCTACTGTACATGTTCACATTTTTCCGATCTATGTTTTTCAGATCGAAATATGATTCTAACTTGAGAATCTGTTAATAGACTCTGGAAACTCAGACCACTTCCTAAAAAAAAAAAAAAATAAAAAAAAATAAAAAAGTAACTAGTGAGTAGTAATGGAAACATTGACACAATTTTCTTTTAAAATTTGAATGTGACATGCTTATTCAGTTAATACAATGATTCTCAACTGATGTGCCTCAGTACACTAGTGAGCCATGTGATCCTATTAAATGTGCTGCAAAATATTGTCATGACATACATATGTGTGTGTGTGTGTGTGTAAGTTGTAATGGTAGAGTGTTAGTATTTGAATAAATGAATAAGTATTAAACTTTTTCCAAATAATTCTTTTCCCTATTCTTCGATCATGTCTTTTTAAATACTGTTTAATATTTATTTTTTAAAAAGCGTTTTTATTTTTTTAAATTTAACTTTTTAATATTTTCCTTTATTTGAATAAATGAATATTTAACCTTTTTTCATATAATTGTATTCAACATTCTTTGTGTAATTCAAACTTCTTACAATGTTATATGGAATTATGAATTAATGTTGTCATTGATACATTTTGGATTTCAATACAAAAAGAATATCCCACATTAGCTAAAAAGGCTTTATTAGTTTTATTGCAATTTTCTACTTCTTATTTATGTGAATTAAGCTTGTCAACTCTAAATAACATCAAAAATAAGAAGCAAAAAAGACTACACTCAACTGAAGAAGAAATGAGGGTCTGTTTATCGCACATTCAGCTAAACATCACAAAAAAAAAAAACAAAAAAAAAAAACAAACACCCATCAAGCACAGGTTTCACACTAAATAAGCTGCACAAATAGTTGAATAGAAACATTGAAATAAATTAAGTTCACATTTGTGTGTATATATTTTTAAATCTATGGTTTTATTTAATAACATTTAAATGCATACCCTTTAAGAATTTTACCCCTAAGTGTGCTGTGATATTTCCATTTACCCCTAAGTGTGCTGTAGCTTAAAACGGTTGAGAAACACTGAGTTAATACAACAGAAGATTATTTCTTCAAAACACTTTCAGTCGACAGTAGTGATTAATCTGTTCTACTCTGTCATCTCAGGTTTCAGGTAATTGAACTTGTGAAGTGACAACAGTATTTCAAAGCTAAATGTATTGTTGCTAAATATTTATCCTTCAAACTTTGTTCTGAAAGTAATTTGCAGTTCCAAACATATCACACAGTTTCCTGCATTGTCAGTGGCAGTCATGGTGCTTCTATTTTTGGTTATTCTTTTATCTTCATTATGTTACAATATATTTTTCCATATAGACTGCATTTATGTCATTTAACTCTTTCTACTCCTCCTGTTGAGACACAATTTACAAAATAATTGGTTTTTAAAAAAATATAAATATATTTGCAAGAATCATTTACTTTTAAGAATTTACCTTCTTAATTTGAATAATTATACAAAAGTAACAACACATTTAGCAATGAATTTACATTTTATATACGACAGCCCTATTCAGTAATGCTTGCATTGAGTACTGACTAGAAACAGTCCATTTCTTTCTGATTTTCAATGCATTTCTGTTGTAATAACATTAGCAGAGAATGTACCCTATATATTTTAATCATTGCAACCCAAGCAAGGTGATAATGCCACTAGGTCGCAATAAGTTACTGGAAATGAAAGAGAATGAGAAGACTTTAGTGAGGAATAAATAAAAGAACAGGCTTCAGGAAGACAGAAGATGGTGACTGGCATTTAAATTTTTGAAGACTGTAGGTAGGAGAGAAACAAGACATCAAAAGAGAGTTCCACAGGGGAGTGCTAGAAAAGAAACTATTAGAAAGAAACATATGGTTGCGTCTAGTTCATTCAACTGTAAAACAGTAAGACCTAAGCCACATCACAGCAGTGAGAAAGTGCCTGAAGTCGAGATGCCAGGTCAGGACTGATAACATTGCAGACTCTGCTTTGGACTTTGCCAAGAATCTCAAGATATATAGTAGGAGCACCAGGCCAGATATGACAGCAATATTCAATGCAGCAATGAATGGTAGATATATAAATATGCAAGAAAGATTCTCATGAGAAAAGCAATCTGGCAGGATAAGGTGAACCAATTTTCATAGCAGTATACAAAGCAATTATATAACTGTTCTGTTTCGTTAATAAAGCTGATATTAAACACAAAACCTTTCAACACATAACATACTAAGTACAAAGAGTAACTAAAACAAATTTTAGGTTGCAAATTGCAAAAATTGATTTTTACCATTATTTTTAATTTTGACTTGTTTACTTTCCTCCTAGGTTTTTTTTAGTTGCTTGGTTTATATCATCAATCTGCAGCAGTGAATTGCTAGCACAAGATAAAAAACAAAGGCTAAACTCTCAATGAGATTCAAACTCATGTCTCTTTTATCTCAGAAAAGCCAGGTAAAATAATACAGAAGCTGGTATTTAATCATCAAATTTATTTTTCCTTATTATTGAAATAAGGCAGGTACAAGTGAATGCCCTGCAAATGGTCTTATTTTTATTGGATTCTTACTGGTTGCTTCATACAATAGTCAAATCAGCATGACATTTACTTAAGTAGTCATTTGATTTTTAATGTTTGCTTGGTCCCATAATTAAAAATATAGTCTCCTCATTCAGTTACATCATGTCACTGAATACATGATCTTTTGATTACACCAGCCACACATTGTTAACTATTTAATGTACTTAAAAACAAAAAAAAAAAAAAGAAACTTTTTCACGTATTCTTAAAACTTTTTAAAAGTATTTAAATATCTTTCCAAGTATTAAAACTTTTTGAATTATTTACATTTTTATAAAATATTTTTCAAATTTTTTAGGATTTTAAAAACAAATTAAGTATTGTTAAAAAAAACTTTTTGAAGTATTTTTAATAAATATTTTTTGCAAGTATTTTAAAATTCAGTCAGAAAAAGTTAAAAGCTTAAGCACCGGTAAGAATGCATATTCTTCATGTTGCACTTATTGTAAGTAGATTATGTCACTGGAATAAAAGAGTTTAATTGAATATTCAAATATTAATGGATGTTTGCTCATCTCCATACTTAGCTTCAGAAATGCGTAAATCAATTACAACTAGTCTTGTTCTTGATTGTTCAGTGCCGAAATCTTTTTAACTCAATGATTAAAAAATCTAGAAAATCAGATTTTAACAAGTCTAAGAACTTAGAAGAAACCAATTGATTCAACTTTCCTACACTGTTCAACATTTTCTTTGAAAAAAACAAAAACAAAAAAATAAACAATATTTTTCATAAAAACTAAGATTTAGACAAAGTTGTCCAGTTGTAAATTATGTATAATGTGAATAGAATTTGTCCTAAGAATTCAAGACAGAAAGTACCTCATCTGCAAATTGTAGAATTAAAGTGTTGTTTAAAGAAATATTACTTTACAGTTATTTTAAAGAAATATTGCTTTACAGGTTTTAGTTTATCAAGCAGAAAGAGAAATAGTAGAAATGAAAATGAATGAAAAGACAACTTACTCCATCAAAATTGAAAGATGTGGCAATCCAGTTTCGGCCTAATTTATATTCCTTATCAAGGCCCATGATGTACAAGGTATCAAGGCCATCAATGATTGTGGCACCAAGTGAGACGGAGCCAAATATTCCAGAATTATGGGTCCTTTTTGAAATGGGACGAAGTTCATTTCCGCCCCAAGCATATTTAGTGTAACTATCCCATGCAAATTTCATCATCTGAAAATAAAAATAAATAACCATAAAAAAGTGAAAAAATAAAGTTAATTTTTCAAACCAAATGTAACACACATTTATATAGATGTATCTATACAAGTACATATTGGCAAATATTTATAAGACTACACAGAGAGGGGAGAAAATGCAGAGATTGTGTTGCTTCACTTTTCCAAGGACTGCTGTATAAAACCAATATCTTCATATTGGATTGAACATAAAACACGGTAGTCGGTGTTAAGAATGCAATTATATTAATTACAACAATTGAATGCATTAAAGTCATTTTCATTGAAAATATTGTGGCTTCTTGAAAACTATTAACTTTCTCCAAGAGACATAGCAATTTTGTGACATTTTGGTACCTCTTTGGTTCATTTTATCAAGATGCAGTGATTTTGAAAAAGTACGAAAAATTTTAGGTGAAGTACACAAGAGATTTAAGAGTCAAGCATAAATATGGAATCCTACAGATTCAGTTAGGATTGAATAAATTCTTTAAGAAAGAATAAAGAGAAGCTGTTTTAAGCTAGCTATTTCATTTCTTAAATGTATTTCTGAAAGCAGTTTTGCTGACTCGGTTACTAAAAAGGCGTTAGAAATAAAATGTATTCTTGAATACAAAAAAGATTTGAAATATACCACATAATCTTGGAAACATGATTGGTATGAATTAAAGCTTCATAGGAACAATTACTAATAGACCATCCTGTTCTGCTAATTTTAACAGAGCATATAAGCTGAAACTCCAGCTTCAACATTGACAACCATTTTCTAGAATACAATTCTATCAATCTTAGAGAACAGACAGAAACATTTCAGAAGTAGTTGCTTTAATATTCCTGATTAGTTGAATTTACCCCAAATCACAGATAAAAGCTCAGAATTATTGATGTTATTATACATGGCTATAGTTATTGTTAGAGATAAAACTGATTTTATGATCAATTGAAACAAATTTCTGCTGATACATCGCGACTTGCAAGGACATGGTTAGATTTTTTTCTTTTTTTAATGATTTTATGTTATATCTAGAATTATCTTTTCAAAAATTCTTTATGTAGAACATAAATAGTTCTTAAAGCTAATATAAAGTATACAAACAAAGCTGTTGTATTCTGTTGGCACTCTTACATTATTTTAAAACAACTGGAAAAAATAAATAACCATTATTGGTATAAGTATGGTTCAAGATATAAAAAGGCCTCAAAGCAATGAAAAAGCAGTGTTTTGTGGTGAAAATGACTAGGATCAAAGTGTAGTATCTGTTCCAGCCAGCCATCAGCAGCAGTTCCAGCTAGCCATCCTTGCCAGGACAATGCTCTTTAGTGACTGTCAAAACTGCCCTTCTCAGGACAACTCTCCTCTTATCGTCTACATAAGCATGAGATACTTTTTGCTTATGCAGTGTAAGCTTATTTTTGTTGATATATTTACTTTAACAAAAATAAAACTGGCAATATATTTTTGACTAAAGTTTTCATTTTGTTTGCTGTTGTCTTCTATCATTCAATATCTGTTTGTCAGGCCAATATACCGCCCGCAACAAGGAAATCTCATATTGGATTTATTTTCTTTAGAACAAAGCCAACTGATTTGGTCACCTGACCTTACCATTCCTAACTTTTTTATTTTTTTTAATCATGTAACATTTTTGAAACAATTTAATTATCTGTTTATATTAATGCTAACCAAAAAGGTTCAACATATTTACAAAAAAAAAAAAAAAAATTCTGTAATCATGTCAGGTAGTAACACCCTTGGGTCACATATAATTCATTCTAATTTGAAATTTTAATCAAGTCATTTAAAATGCATTGAAAACCCTCTCTCTCTTACCCAAAGCCTATGTCAGAAAAAGAGTTAACATGTATTGTTTGATTTTCAATTTCTTTCTATTTCCATAACTGCTATCTACATTATTAGTTTATTTTCATTTTTGTCTATTTGAAATTCAGCAAATTCATTTCCTTCGAGTTAAATGACACAGAAAAGTCAAGAGAAAATGTGCAAAGTCAAAGGTTTTCTCTGCAAAAATGCTAAGGAAAGCTGGAAATAATTATGCTTGAAGGCAAGAAAAGACAGTAGAAACCAAAACGTGCAATTTTTTGTACACTTTTATTATACTTGCTTGTACCTTTGCCTAGTAGCATTTGTTGTTTGTACATTAATTCTATCTTTTCTTTTAACCCATTTGTTAGAATGGCAAAATATTGAAAAGTAACAGAATAAGAAACAATCCCAAAATGCAGAGCAACAGTGAAGCTCAATAGATAGAAAGTGTAACAATTACTTTAGAGGCAAAATGAACAATAAAGAGATTTTAATTTTCCAAAAGAGGCCTTCATGACAAAGCAAACCAATGAGGTTGTTCATGTTTTTAAGTCTTTATTTTGGCTTTAATATTGCAATCACTTGTCTTTCATACTATTTTCTTGTTTTTATTCTATCAATTATTCAATTTCTTTTTTTTTTGTCCTTTCTATTTTCTTCCACTTTTCAAGATTTTCTTTCCAAGAAAAGATTTTTAAAAATGCTGAAGATTACCTTTTTGCTCAATTATATATAGACTAGATAAACTTTTACTAAAAGTTTCAGAATGTTTGGGAATAAAAGCTACATTAAAAAATTAATAGACTAAGAAGGAATAAAAAAAATGTTCAGATTTTCATACCAATATACCATTATAGTTGGCAAGAATCTGGTTAACAAAAACTAAAAAGTAAAATACCTACTTTCTACAAAAAGAAACTCTAAATTCATACTAATTGACACCAATGACTATTTAACCAGTAAATGCAGATTCCCAAAAGAGAAATTCAATCTGAAAGAAAATTTGCTGTGATTTTTAGAGTTCTTTCTTTTTTTCTTCTTCTTCTTCTTTCGTCTTGAAATATTGAAGTCAGATCATCTTTTTCTCAGCCTGACTGAGAAACAAAAATTGAAATGCACATATTTCACCTTTGATGAATTGAATTTTACTCATTTTCAGCTTCTTTGGTTTAAGTTTGCTCTTCCCTGTTGACTTGTGATTTCAATGAAATATTGATACAAAGCAAGTAATTGAAATATCTGATACAACATTAAAAGAAAAAAATCTCTTCGAAAAGTAATTTTTTTAGCCCAACGTAGGAAATCACCCAGAAATTGTCCCTTATTCGATTTTTAAAATCAATTAGTTTTGATATAGAGTTTTTGGTATTTATTTATTCATTAATTCTAAGATCAACTTAAGGCAGAAATATAATTACTTTGAACATATCTAGACAAGTATAGCTCATGAATTTCAAAGTTGGAAAGATATCCATTAATTCGAATGGGTTTTATAGATTTGAAGAAAACTATGCCTGCAGCAGAATTGGTGAAATCTTTTGGAAATCTTCAAGACTGGAATTGATAAACAGAAAAAAAAACAAAAAAAAAAAAAAAACAGCAATGGCCACTGCTAAGTACAAGTGATGGAATTTCAGACATGCTGAACCCCCCCCCCACACCAACTGCATTACCAAGTAGGGTTATCCCAGACTACTGAATAAAAGAATAAAAAGAATGGATATAGAACAAGCAATATAATTACTTTTCTCTATTTCATTCTATAATTTTTTTTCTTTTCTTCTTGGGACTGTCATGCTGAAATAGACAAGTTTATTGCAATATCTCCCATGTCTTGTGGGTAGAGATAAGACTCTTATCAATTACCTGTTAATGTTCTTAGGTTTGATGAAGATGAAGGGGGAAAAGAAAAAGGATCAGAAAAACCTAAAAAATGCATTTAATGTTGAAATTTATAAGGAAATCAAGAAGGACACTCAAAGAATGAAAATCCATTAAAAAACAGAAGCTTAAATGGGAAATGAGTTTCATAGTGTAACATCAATGAAATGTATTTTCTCCTGTATGCAACATACACACACATTATATATATATATATATATATATATATATATATATATATTACATACACACTAGTGTATTTCTTACCCATATAAGCCTGTAATACTCATAAGATAAATCTATCAAAGAGCAAATTTGGAAATGGATGGTAGTCTAGTAAATTTAATTTAGGATTTGCAACTAGATAACCAACAAGCAATGCAAATTGATAAAAGGATAGGAAAAGGAAGATGGCATTTTAGGATTGGGCAGTAACTGTGTCTCTTTTCTCTGATGAGACTGCATAAATTCTAAAAGAAAAAGTATCAAACTGGATAATTTTGGTTGAATGGTACAGATTTGTCACCTCTCATAAAATGTACCTACCCCACCTTCCAGTTTATCAACTCAAGAAGGTTTTCTTTAAAAGAACCTAACACAAAGATATCCCACATAGAAATACATAATCCCACATAATTTTGTGAAGAAACAAAAAACAAAATTGAAAGATGAGGTGCTTAAGGATAGCATGGGCATCACTTAGTAATTAATATCACTGACCATATATTATAGAAAATAAACGCTATTTCCAACACAATTACATACCCACATACATATGGTATTAAAACACACTCAAACTTTATTGTCTACCAAATAACAAACAATAATTAGAAACATGAAAAAAAAGATTCCACAATACAACACACACTGTTTAAAATAATCAAAGTGCCTATTGGTTAGATATTAACATTACCATGTGAAATATTTGACCAATCAGAGTAAACTAACACTATTTTTCTCAAACCTACTTTCAGGAAAGGTTTCTCATAAAAACCCATAGATTTTGACTTTCAGGAACAGAGATGCAACTGTCTCCAAGTCATTCAGACACAAGAGATAGTGTGGCTACATAGTTCCCCATACAGTGCATGATAAAAAAAACATGTGTCAGTGACTTCAGATGAATCATCAACACCAGCAAAAGGAAAGGTCAGTGAATATTCACTGATGCTCAAAGTCTTTTCTTAACTACAGCTTTTTACTGTGGTCCAACTATTCAAAGAGTAACTTAACTAAAGTGTATTTTTACTAGTTTTTGACTTATTGAATTCATGTACATATGTTTTTAAGTACAAATGATTTACTTAACAGGCATACCCAGGTTTCCTTTATTTATATTTTATTACTGTTTGGAATTTGGATGTTCAGAGTTTTAATATAAAAACACTGAGGATAGAAATCTTCTACAATCTTTTCTATCATTTCTATATATGTGCATGACTCTGGTGGGCCATATGAAATGGATAATAACAAGTGACAGTCAAGACAAATGCTAAAACAACTCAAGTTGTGAAAATGTTAAGAGCAAATTTCATTAATGACACAAGGTGATACTGGGTTTGAAGCTAATGGATCTGTAGTGGTGGTGGTAGAAGAGAGAAAAAAATAGCAGCAGCAGTAGTAGTTTTAGTAGTAGTAATAGGAGGAGGAAGATATTATCTCATAACACTTGAATTTTCAAAATTTTTTTATTCTTTGCTTGTAATATGTTAAGAATTTCTTTAATGTAGGTATGTTATACAAAAAACACTATTTTCTCTAAGTTTTGGCTTAGCCTCTGTATTAATTGGTAATATATTATTAAATTGCAAGAATCTATAGTAAATTTAGCACAAAAGTACTTGTTTAAAAAGTACTCCAGAAAAATATACAAATATATATATATATATATATATATATATATATATATATATAAGTGTCCATTGAAGTCAATAGCCATAAACAACAGTCTGTTTCATACTAAACCTTATCATCAGGCCAATCATTTAGCATGAAACTGACTGTCACCTCTGGGTATTGACTTCAGTTTTATATTTACATACACACTATCCCTGATATTGAGCACTTTAACTCATAAAGATAGCATACTTTAAAATTATGCGTAAAAATTCAGATATAACTAAAAAGACAAAAAGAGAATTTTTAGTTGGAAAATTGTTGCAAAATAATATCTTTACATTTGCTTTGATAAAGTCCATGAGAAGATGAAACGTGTCAGCTAAGAAAAGTTTTCCTTTTGTGTGTGTGTGTGTGTGTCTCTCTCTCTCTCTCTAAATATATAAGTGAATGCTTATTGCACCAAGAGAAATCTACATTAAAATGCATATAAAAGACTCTTCACATGTACTCTCCATCAAAAAGTAAAGTTTTCTGCAGAGTAATCTTCCTTGAAAAGAATGGCTCCTAGTGATAAGCACCATGACATCAATGTTCCTAACATGATAATTGCAGAATTTATCTGCTTCAGACGCCCAGAAGGCTTAATTCTCTAAAACCTATAAACAACAATGGAGGACTTGAGGCAAGAATTCTTTATAGCTGAATATTTAGATATTGCAAAAATAAAACAAAATTTTTATTAGCAATTCTTAGAGCCCACTTAGAAGACTAACTCAGATGTTTTCAGCATACCTTACTTTGTAAGCTAGAAAATTAATGTTAAATTACAAATGCAAAAAAAAAAAAAAAAAAATTATAAATTTCTTATATATATATATATATATATATATATATATATATATATATATATATATATATAAGAAAGAAATACACATATACAGATTATTGGGGAACCCGATATTTTAACTTAGTGTCAGTGACATTTTATTACTCTTAAAATAAAACAAAAAAAAATTCTTTTGGTCAAAAGAATATTGGGATACAACTAATTATTTGAAAAAGCTGCAATGCAACATACAACCCAAAAGTTTGGGTAATTTGAACAGGAAACTAAATGTAGTACCAATATCAATGCTATCTTTTGTGAGACTGCTGCATATATTCCTAAAGAAACTTGTTTGGATGAGGTAGTAGAAACTAAGCATTAAGCTAAGTAATTTTGTTTCTCTGGTTAAATTCCCCAAACATTTGGATGCACTCCATAGATCTAATTGTATATTTAGTTGAATTGTCTTGCTGAACACAGGTCTTTTGGTAATCAGATTATCTTAAATATTGTAATACATGTCTATCCTTGTGCTGTCAAATTAGATACAAAAGGCAATTTTATCCCTTTTAAATGTACTTAAGTGATCACAAATCAAGAATGGTGTGGGCTCTCAGACTATAAGAAAGCTTACAGCTACATTCAAGTTTCAAAAAGATAGACTGGTACAAATATTTTCTTGAGAAAAATCACCTAGGAAATCCTGATTCCAAAGACTCCTTTTATTAAATATTCAATAAGTTTCCTTCTATGCCTTCATTTAAGATGTGAGCATTGAATCACCACAGAAAATTATAAATAAAAAACATTCCAGTCACTCCTTGTATTTAAAACTAAAGTATATGCGAAAAAACAAATACTGTGTGCCTGGCATATTTGTATGAGTATATTTTCTTGACCAAAGAAAACATACATATATAATTTGATGACATTTAATTATGTATAACATTTTTTTATGGACAAATTAATTAAACAAATTGTGACTGCCCTTTTTTAAAGACTTGTCAGGTATCAGTCATACTACATGACTGTTGGGGATGTTTAGCTGCTATGTAATAACATCCCACCCCTATATGACAGCAAATTCTGGACGGTTTTCTCAGTGATGAGGAGGAGACTTGAGATAACAGAGATATAGAAGCATGTAAACAATAAGGAAGTTTTAAGGAAAATGTAAGCAAAAAGACCACTTGCACTGCGAAACAGAAAAAAACAGTTGAAATTTCTGGGACACAATAAGAAAGGTGTAGACAAGAGAGTCAGAAGTAAAACAATGAGATAAATAATTAACAAGCTCATGTAAATAGATGGCTGAACAGGGAGTGGGAAAGAGAGAGAGAGAGAGAGAAACATTGCTAAGAGCCACAAAGAATGGAAAGTTATAGAGAGCCATGATCACTCCACTCATCCTGAAGAGACATGGCACATAAAAGAAAATCTAAGCTATTACCCCCCCCCCTCCAATTTTAAATATTAAAATCAAATCAATTTTGACATGCTGACAGGGGGGACTGACACCCATACAGCAGTCTGTACATTTCAATTATATGCATATCTTGAGAGAGATAAAGTCTATTTATTTCATGCTGTCCATTAAATGGGTTACAGAAACCCCCTTTTTTTTGGAGAGGGTGTCTGCTTCTCGGCTGAACTGGTTATATGTTTATCTCTGGTACGCATCAAATAATCAGAAAATGCAATTTACAACAGCTGATGAAAATTAGTGAAGACACCAGTTCAAATGTTATGTTAAAAAAATAAAAGATGCATTTTACATGATTAAGTATGTCATATCACAACAACAGTTCTCCATAGATCTGGTATCAAATCATCAGGATAATTTGAAAAGTTAATTTTGCTGAGTCGCATTGCTGAATGAGCAAATAGAAGTTATGCAAAGAAAATGCTGACACTTAATAAGCAGAGTAAAAATGTAAGCATTTACAAAATACAGAAAACAGTGAATATGTAGAATTGATGACAGGTAATAAGGGAACTAACTCTTCTTTTTCCAATCAACCCTTGACAGAGATAAAAGCTCAAAGGGAAAGTTTATTTCAGCTAAAAAATAAAATAAAATAAAACCCTACTGACATATCAAAGAAACATCTTTTGCCTTCTTTTGTTTTATATAATTTTACATAGTTGTCAATAAAATTTGGTCTACTCAACAAAAACAATGTTTCTTTTCTTCTTGTTGACTTTAAAAGAACTGAGAGTCAATAATCTCTCATGAAGGCAGCATAAATGGCAAGGTGCTGGACACCAAGTCAGTATAATGACTCCTCCTAGGCATAATATGCAGCTACATTTGGTCAATATCAAGATCAACCAATTCTAAGTTCTTTCCATCAATACAAATAATGATATTCTAAAATGGTTTCTTTAATCCATCCAACTCAGCCTGTCATTTTGTTAATGCTAAAGGAAAAAAGCAACCCGATTTACAAAACAGTTTCAAATTGTGACTCCTGATCCCAATATTTTTTTTTTAAATCTTGGAAAAGGGATAAACATAAGCACTTGAATTCAGCCTTAGTAGCATTAATATTCCGAGTGAAATCTCATTAATTAATTTATTCTAGTTGTTTTGTCTCCTATGTGGCAAACAATAAAAAATTTCATTTTGCTTTCACACATTGTAAGTAAGATTCCAGACTAGTTGCTGCATCACCTACCAGCAAACACAGTATTCAGCTAACTAGTATTGGTTGATCCATGCCATTGCAGGTGACTATGTTGTTTATCATCAGCCATCGATCACTGCATATCAATCCAATGGATCATTCTGTCGATGCTTGCTGATCTGTGCAACTGGAGAGCTGTTTCCTGTTCCAGGTTTTTTGCCATTGAGGTTTGCTTCTCTAAGTGACTAAGATTTTTTTCTAGCTCCTACACCATTGATCTGCCAGGAGTCACTCCCACCAGAATAGCTCTCCTGGTCATAGGAACATGAAAGCCACTCCACCATGTTAAGATGGATTGATTTGTCAGTTTAATGGCACATCAACTCCTCGTGGGTCATTTAATGCCAAAATTTAATTTTCTTGGGAGCTTTAAAATAATATATGATACATGTTATTCTGCTTTCACAACTGAATACATGGTAGATGATACTCAGTTTTTGTGTATATACGTGTTTGTATGGATATGATTTACTAGAGGTGTGTGATATGTGTGATTTATGTTGTAGTTTTACTGAAGTTATATTTTGGAATACAGTTTGATTTCTTTAAGAAATTGTAGAATATTATATGGATTAATATCATGAAAAAGTTCTTTCATGTTGGTTGGTTGTTTGGTAGTATTTTAAACAGATTTAGTTCAAGTTGCTACAGTTTGTTAGTACATGCATATTGATGATAATTTTACTATATGTATTGTTAGTCATTTTTTCTATAAAAATTTACAGCTGGTATTTTTACTATAAAAAAGTATTTTTATACTTTCATAGTGTTTTGTTTTTGTTTGGGGGTTCACTATTTGCCCATAGCTGAGACCTTAACAGGCATTACCACCTTGGGTCAGGGGGACCTGGGAACAACAGCAATTCAGAGGTGGTTCCATGCACCTGAAAACTTCCAATCCCCTAAGAAGAGGCCTTGCTGCCAGATGTAGTTTATCATCATACTCAGGACTATCTCAAGAGAGAGAGAGAGAGAGAGGGGGGGAGAAAACTGTACAACTGGAGTGCTGTTTCCCTGCTCCAGGTTTTTTTTTTTGTCATTGAGGTTTGTTTTTCTAGGTGACTAATATTTAATCTGGCTTCTACTTCTTGACCTGTCCATTTCGGTTAGACACAGTTTGTCTGAAAATCAGTTTATCTGGACAGATGTCCACATGCTACTTTGTCAAATGAATGTGTCATCAACAATATGTTTCATCAAAATGCAATGCAATGTGAAAGAAGATGGAATGCTAAGCATTGGTTTTCTTTGTTGGAAGAAGGATATAGGTTTGCTGTCTGGCCATGAGACCAGTGTTTGATTCTTCCCATGGTTGTTTTGTCAGGTAGCTGATTTCTTGATAAAATTGAGGAGCACGCAGAACCTTTGGAAGCCATCAATGGTTGTGCTAGCATGGATTCACAAGTCATCGTGATTGAGGGTATGAATAGTTGCAGTATAAAACAGAGGTGAACTGATAGTCAAGCAGGCATCTGTAATAGGAATTTGTTAATGTCCTGCCTGATGGGTGTACTCAGAAATGTGTAGCCAACCATTATTTATGATATAATGTATATTAAGATTTATATGAATTTGTGTCTTCATTCAATGAGAGATTTGCATTTTGGAGAGCATCACTCATATTGTTATAAATACCAAACTCATTTTAAACATCATTTCTTTAATCTGGGGATCTTGCTTATCACTACTACTATGACCTTGTGCCAGATTATGCTTCATAAATGCCTGTCACCAGTTTTTATATATATTTTCTTGGTGGGCTTACAGCCATATAATGTTGAAATACCGTTTCTTGTATGATCACCAAAGTTAAGCAATGTCAAGACTGGTCAGTATCTAGATGGGTACCAGATCCTGTAAGCTTGGATGTGTGGGTGATGTAATGGATAAAGACTTGGAACTGTTAGAGAGCAGAGTTCTAATTCTAGTCGAGTTTGTTATATTCAAGTGAATATAACATGCAAATACTCTTGAGAAAGGTATGAATCCATCTCTTCTACCTCCCGGCCATGGGTTAATTAGTAAGACTTGTATCACTAAAACATTACCTCAAAAATTCTTACAATTTAGAAATATTTTTTGGCTTTAAATAACCTGCAAAAGGGTTGATAAACCATAGAAATAAAATCAACCACCCCACCCCCAAAAAAAAAGAAAAAAAAAAAAAAAAAAAAAAGGGGCCTTCTTAGTGGTTGAAACTGAACCAAATCTATCCAGAAGATTAACTGTCAATGACAATATGCAGAGTTTTGATTGGTAATACATCAATATCATATTCATAGATTTTTTTAAAAATTTCTAACTTTTAGAGAAATTTTAATCTCAAATTTCATCCTGCTGTAGTAGAAAGAGAAAGTGCTTCATTGCATGTTTACTGTTGATTTCTAACCTCCAAAATTGTTGGTTTCTTTAAAAAAAAAAAAAAAAAAAAAAAAATCTAATAGATTTAATTATTAATGTAAGCAAGGTGGGTTCTTCCTACATAGCCAATTAGCATTGCACAAGTTCCTTATTCCCTAAGCGTGCGAGTACATTTACATACTGTAAAGTCTGTAATATTGATATTTATCAAAGCCTTTTAGATTCTAAATTTGTTCGGCTTTTATTTAAGAAAAAAAAAAAAACAATTATTTATTTACCTCTGTTAATGTTTCTACACAGTTTTCTATGTACTCTTCGTCGTCTGTTTACACTAAAATCCATTCACCTGTTTATATCAATACTTATTTCTCTACACATCTACCGACCAACCTACTTGGTTGTAGATGCATATGTATACTTGCATAAGTAATATTCATTCTGTAAAAAGTAACTTTGTCAAGAGAACATAGACTTCAGAGCATATAATAAACCTACAGAGGTTAGGAGAAAAAAAGGGTTCTTTGCTTTTGAACTTCAAGCTCAGAAAAAAAAAAAAAA
The DNA here is from genome assembly GCA_963932145.1 of Acanthosepion lycidas. Classification (NCBI taxonomy): domain Eukaryota; kingdom Metazoa; phylum Mollusca; class Cephalopoda; order Sepiida; family Sepiidae; genus Acanthosepion; species Acanthosepion lycidas. Next base: position 51,383,220 of record OZ010607.1, on the reverse strand, counting down.
AAAGAATAATAATAAAAAATAAAATTAATGCTTTTTCTTAGCAAATTGAAAAAGAAAAAAGCAAAATGTACCTTTCCTACAGTAAGCAAACATACATTTAAAGGAGAAGTCTGTTTTCTGTTTCTTTTTTTATATATGTTTTTCTTCTTTCTCTTTCAAAAATTCTAAAAGCAATGGAGTGGTAAGTCAACAAAAGAAATTTGTTTTTTAAATTTCTTTTCTCTCTTATATTTTCATTTATTTTACAACAAATACCAAAAGCAAAAATCATAGAAATCCTATATTTTGCCGTATTTTATGCTAATTGCCAGATATTCTCCTTAACACTCCTGCCAAGGTTGGTTCAATCCAAAAATGACTGCTGACTACCACTGATTCTTACTGCATGAGACTAAGAAATACTCACACATTAGAGCAAGTGTCGAGTAGGGAGTTCAATCCTCTCACAGTTCTCTAGACTTTCAGCTTTGTGACACATATAAGCTACACTCAGAAAATCATTTGATCACTTTGATGTGGTGTAATGATTAGCAAGTTTGTCTCACTAGAACAATTACGACTGAGTAGTGAGTTCGATCCTCACTGGGTGCTTCACACTTTCAACCTTATGCCATATCTAAGCTATGCTTAGTAAATCAAGTTTGTCTCACTCAATTATGGCCGAGTAGTGAGTTTGATCCTCACTGTGTGCCACATATTTTTGGCTTTTTGCCACATCTAAGCTATGCTTAGAAAATCACCATACTAGTTACAAATATGCTATTTGCCTTGGAACAAATATCAAAGTGTACTCAGCTTGACTGACTTCCCAAAATCTGACCATATTTTTTTTTGAAAGGGCTTCTTGTTTGGGTCGAGAACCTTTCAGCATCCAATTGTATACAGTATTAGTATACAGTATATAATATTTAACCTTATTATACCTAGGCTTTGTGTATAATTTAAAAAAAAATTAATGCACTAGAACAATTGAGTACAGATTTGAAATTGGTGTCTAGGCACAGTGGAGTAATGGATAGTGGCTCGGATTGAGGGATCGGAGAGCAGAGTTCAAATTCCAGTCAAATTCATTACATTCTAATATTCTTGGGAAAGATATGAATCCACTTCTTCTCCCCCCAGTTATGGGTAAATAGCAGGACAGGCAGAGTTCTATAGCCTTGGATGGCAACTGGTCTACTGCAGAAAGAAATGGCAACCTATTGCAGGAAATCGAAAGATACATGATTGCTTAAGTGTATAGCATGCATGACATCTTAATAAAAAAAAAAATAAAAGTCTGCAGGTTATTTTAGCAGAGCATCTCTTTTCAGGGTTGCAGATAAGTTTTATCTTTTGTTTTGTTTTTTGTCCAGTGAAATTTCTATTGAACAAGGGAAAATATTAGAATTGGGACATAGATATATTTTGCTGTTATTTTAATGTCGAGTATCAACACACTGTAATAACATTCTGCAACAGGATGATGCTATTTGCACAATTCATATGAAAATGTCCACAATATTTTGATTGATTCTGCTTCATCAACTTTTATTTTGTACTTCCCTCCTGCCCAGGAAACTGCATTTTTCTCTATAGTATTTACATTGATTTATATGTCAATGTCACTAGAGTAAAAATTAGTTAAAAAGGAGAGAGAGAGAAAAAAAGAAGATTCTATTGACTTGGTCCTTCTGTGGTAAAAGTCTCTTTATTTTCAGATGAATGAGTAACATGATTGAAAATCAGAACCAAGGGGGCACTGATGACACATCACTTTTAATAGGAAAGTAATATTAGCTGTGCTAATAGATTCTGGGTGGATGTCTTCCCTGCTCTTAAATGTGGATAGCAGGACACATTTGGCTTTGGTGATCAGGCTGAGTGGACAAGTCCAAAAAAAACAAAACAAAACAAAAACAAAACAAAAACTGATACACATGACTTGACAAACTGAAAAGGACCAAGAAAAACTTTCCAAAACCGATTGCAATGTTAGAAATGTAAATAGTGTGGAGGAGCAAACTTTTATACAATGCCTAAATATACAGATAGAGAAAAAAAAAACACACAATGGTTAAATTCATAGATGAGGAGAATATAGACTCTTGTAATAAAGCACCATATAAATACAAAGAGTTGATTTATATATTAACATTTATTATAGATAAATAGAAAAAGTAGAAGACTGAAATATCAAAATGAAAGAAAAAAAAAAAAAACAACATATATTTAATGTGACACGCACAAATATATGAAAAATACTGCTAAAAATTATTGGTGAAATAAAACACAAATTATGCAGCACTCATTTCAATTAACTGCATCACTTAGAATGATTACTTTGTTACTTATGTAAATGTAAAAGCAGTCTTAGTTGGTAATAATATGAAAGACAAATGGCTATACAAAGGGACTGTCAATTATTTACAGTTAATTTGTTTAAGTAATGCACCAACTATTGTTTGTGTCATGTGGCAATAATTATAAGTAAAATGATGCACTAAAATAAATAAGTAAGTAATTGTTTCAAGTTCTCTGAAATATAAAGTAGTAATACAGTAGTTTTTTAAGAGAGGAAATTACATTTTTCTTTTAAAAAATATTTTATGACATGCAAATAAATATATATATATATATATATATATATATATATATATATTCTGCTTATACAATATTTTTATAGGTACAAATATTTAAACAGAATTTAAACATTTAACCCTAGAATAAGCATCAATTAAAGTTACACCAATTCTAACCATGGGTATATCATATCCGATTTTGAAAATATAAAAAAAAAAAAATTAAATATAAATCTTTATTTGAAATATTTTACATGCAGGCACTTCAAACTTTGTACTTTGAGTTAATATTAATAGGAACTGAAAAACATTATTTAGGTAAAAAAATCAGGTACTGAAAATTGTAATTAAAAATAGGAAAATTTGCACTGAGTACTACATACCCATGGTTAGTGTTCTAGGGTTAATAAACTTAAATATTTGTATTTATAAAAATAACAGAAAATATATTTAAATAATTGTTGGACTAAGTCCATTACACACATATATATCAGAGAAACATAAACCAAATAGACTTCTGATTCACACAGTTAAGACATAAATAGAATGATAGTTGTTTATTGTTTTATTTTATTTTGTAAAGGTGCTAAAAACAAAGCAGTTCTCAGAAGGGTTAGCCATTACTGCAATTATAGAAACACACTGCTTTTACATAAGAATGACAAAACCAGTATAACAGCTGGTTTGTGTGTGCATGCACATATCTCACTCACTGACAGAAAATAAAATTGCAACACCCTGAACGATGATGCCAATTTAGGCTTGAATACAGTATGCACATGAGCAGTTGATATTCTGATAAAGTCTTCAGTCTTTGGTCATCTTGGGACATATCAGTGCATTGTCTGTGTCCAAGCTTTAGATGGTGATAAATGATACAATAAAGTTCAACATGGCAACAGGTGTCATGTCCTACAGATGCACATGTGCTTCTTTTGTTTAATTAAAGCCATTCAAGAATTGTGAACCTTTGAATGGCTGTGTATATTGGGCATAATGTATCAATAGTGCATTGATGCTTGCAACAGATAAATATTTTTAGACAAGGTTCTGGATGGCCATATACATTGTAAGGACAATAGATGCATCTTTGTAGTAAGTTGTTTTTGTCCGTTTGTGAAAATTATAAAAAATAATTATTGTTCTACTCTTGGTATTCAGCACGCTTTTGAATTAATGCTGTGAATAGAGTTTATATTATTTTCATTCTCATTACATTCAGACAGATAGAGTGTCATAATTTACTATAATACAGTTACATTACCTATCTCTTGAGTAAATTTAAACATATTTAAAGCTGTTGCAATTTTACTTTGTGTGTGTGTGTGTATATATATATATATATATATTTGAATAAAATGAGATAAAATGGAAAACTATTTAATGATAACGCGCTTTGCCTCCATATGTTAGGTGCATGTCTTCAGGTCAAAATGAAAGATAAAACTGTGTTTTTCATATGAAAACAATTTTAATATAAAAATATATAAAATAATTATATATACATATAATTAAAAAATATGTTTTAGTAAAAATACACATTCTTACCTTCTGATCTGAAAACATGTACCTAACACATGAAGGTGAAACAAGTCCCTTAATCCCTTTTCGACATTGTCTCATTTTTATACTGATTGACTAGTCTGGGTTGCATGCATACACACATACATACATACAGAGGTATAAGATATTTAATATAGTTGTTTACTAGTGCTGCCAAGCACTGTGAAACTGTTCTACATATCATGTCACTTACACAATACATGTATATTTAAATTTGAATTGTAATATTAAAAAAAACAAAAAAAAAACAAAAAAAACAAAACAACAACATTGTTTATGATGCTAATGACATTTAGTTTTTGATAATGACCAAGACAAGACAGTGAAAAGTACAAAAATAAAAACTTGAACTTTGGACAATTTATCCATTATTTTGATCTGGATGTGCAATAACTTATTTGAAAATTGGAAAAGAAGAGAAAACAATTAAAACAGACAGATCATGTCATTTGAATTTAATACACATGTAAATGCACAGTTTGAGTATTTAAATATATATGGTTGAAGAAGGAAATTAAATTGAGAAAGCAGTGTGATGATGAAAATTAACAAATAAAACATTGGCTTCAATATGAAGATATTATATCCCTTGTGAATTATGCTCTTTAAATCTTTCCACTGTGCTTTCATTTTGTATTAAATTCATATTAAATCAGGTGTTAGGGACTAATTATTCACATACTTAACACTTTAAAAAAAAAATGAACAATTAAATAAGAAGAGGGAATAGGAAAGAGGAAATACCATGGTTCAGCCATGCAAGCTGAACAGGATATGAAGGTTTGATTTATTTTATGGCCTATCAACCTCAATGGATTATTTAATGCTAATAATTTTTATTGCTAGTAATATTTTTTTCCAAAAATGTATTGCTGGTAATAATATTTTTTTTACAAAAAAAGTATTTCTGTTATTGAATCTTATTTTTACACTTTCATACTGTTTTGACCCCAATTTGAGGGTTAACTATTTGCCCATAGCTGGGACCTTGACAAGTGCTACCTCCTCAGGTCAGGGTGGACCAGGGAACACCAGCAATTAAGAGGTGGTTCCACACTCCTCAAAGTCTCCTGATCAGAAGCATTGCTGTCGGATGCAGTTTATCATCTTACCCAGGATGCGGATGTAGTTATCATCATACTCAGGATGGTAGGATATGAAGGGAATGGCTTCGACTGGATGATGTGTTTTAGATTGATCCAATAAGAAGCAGGCTTAAACAGTTGTGGTTTAAAGGATGATTGGAAATAAAATTCAAACATGGCCCTGAAAATATGAAACTGCTTAAGTGCAGAATGCTATTGGCCTGCCAATGCAGTGGATAAACAGGGGATAGAATGAAGATGAATTCACAATTAATGCTATACACACAAACAATATGCAAACATAATAAGTCTTTGATGTGTGTGTTTGGGTGAGAGGAGAATAGAGAAGGACTTGAACTTTCTCTATATCAGTGATCTGCAGAAATGACTACTCTATTTTCCCCAATCAGCTCTCTTGCTTCCTCTTCCAGCATCAGAAGTTTAAATGTGTAGCAGAAACAAATGCAGACAGAGCAGCCAATTGCTAATGGTAATGGTACCCACTCCTGTCAGTCAAAGAGATGATCTGTCTATATTTCTGAGATGAGGTTTTATGTACATTATTCGGACTATTGTCCTCATCTTTGTTGCCATGGTACAGTAGATAAAGGCGTTGGTTAGATCCAATGACAGAACCCAAAGAGTGTGAGTTCAATACCCGGTTAAGGCAGTGGAGAACTTTCAGATGGAAATTAACAGGAGATAACTGATAACTGACATCCATTAAACATGGCATGTGGAACTAGAACAATCTACCCCAGTGAGTGAAATAAAGGGTTCAGTTCAACATTCCAACCACCTGAAGAAGACGAGTGTACAACGGATGAAACATTGTAATAAATAAGGTGACAAAGATGAGGACAATAGTCCGAATAATGTACAAAGAGATGATGTTTAGTGTGCTATCTCTGCAGAAACAGCACATGGCTAGCCTGCCAGAACAAGAGCTGGTGCAAATCCTGGAACATCAGATTATGAAGAGATGAACCTGCCTAGCAGCTTCCCCACAAGATAGTTGGGACAGTGAGTTGAGCAATGTTACCTATGCATATGATTCCTTTGCTAACCAACCAGTATAGTTTTAGGCTCTATAAAAGCAGGAATATTTTCTGGCAAGATACAGCTTGGTTGTGTGCCATGTTGACTACACAATGAGATTGCCATGTGTTACCAAGGATTTTTGTTTCTGTTATCCAGCATTGTTTTAGATTTGTTCATCCTTGTTTGTGTCTCTGGTGTCTCAGCTGCATTTATCTTGTACACATGGGTTTCTCATATGGAAATCTTGATCCATGCACTACTCATCATGACCCAGTGTTTGATTCTCGTGCTGCTGAGTTTTCAGTCTTTCTTTGTTGGCAGATAACCAATTAATAACAAGAAAATGCCTACAGCCTAGCTTTTTAGAACCACACCCCTTTCAATACACCATTGTTTTAAGTCTAACACAGTAAAATCAATATGAACAGTGACATTATTAAGTCAGGAAGAGATTCCTGTAGGAAAGAAGGAAGTCTTTCAATACGGAAAGAGTGAAATCAAGTTATTTCTCAAGCAGACTCCAATAACACTACAAGATTATTTTTGCTTATTGTGGATTTTAAATATGAAATAAAGTTAAGGCACAGTCATTCCTCCTCAATAAATGAAAAAAAAAAAAGAAAAATTGTGTTAAAGGCATTAATCTAAACTTTTCAGGAACTGTTTGCAAACAATGTTTAAAAATTCTATAAATGAAAACTGAACATATTTCAGGTAAATTATATAAAATACTGGACACTATGTCTGTTTGATGAAATATGTTCCATAAGATGACATTTTTTTTCTGGATTGGAATATGAATTTTTGGTTACAATATTCAGAATTCTCCAATGATTAATTATATGTCATTCATGGTTTGTGGGCATACTACATTTTAAAGTTGCATAAGTGTACTGACCAATAAAGTATAGGAACTTAATGTAATTACAATTTTTCTAGTTATGGGGGGGGGGGCGGCACATGCGTGGCTTGAAACCCAGCATTCAAAATCCTTTTTGTAATAAATGTGAAGTCACCTAAAATACATTTAGAAGCTAACAGTTCTAAGCAAACCTAATTGGATAACAATAAACCGCAGTACAATATGTACAATGAATGCATCAAAGAATAGATTAAACAAATTTCAACAACAATTAAAATAGCATAAAAATTGAAATAAACCGAACATTTTTTCCTTGGAGCCTTTAACAACATATCCTATTAGCAGCAATCAAATTAAATGCAACAATTTCATTTAATTCTACTTGAAGTATTCAGTGTTTTAAAGATGATAATGTGTTTATTTTAAAGACCAGAAACCTTACCTGATCCAATTAAGAAAATTTGAAATACTGAGCACTTGTGATTGCATTAAGATTTAAATGAAAAAAATATTTCAGTTAACATCAACTCATTCAAAGAAAAGGTTGTCAAGAGTATTTTCAATCCAAGAAATTACAGCAAATTATTCTCATTGAAATGTATAATGATCAAGCTCTTTTCTAATCCTTCCATTGCCAGATGTCTTCTGCGAGAGATACATTCGGTTTATTGAATACTTTCAGTAAAGAACTCCTGTTTAAATGCAGATGAAAAAAAGGGCTGTGGATAAAACACTGTGGTTGCAATTTTCTTTTTAATGGTATAAAATATTATAATGACATAAAATAAATATCATAAGTCATTTTCTTCTTTGTATCAACCCACAATTTTATAATATAAACAATTGCTTGGAAGAGGAAATTTGTGTATATGGACTTGTACAAGAAAGAGAGACTACTTGTGAACCATTTTCATTTGTGTGCTTTCTCATATATATGTGTATGTATGTGTACCTACAAAATATTACTAAAAGAGAATGATACATATAAAAAATGCTCCAAACTTAATAAAAAAAAGTTTATTGTTAAAATTCTTGTATAGAAAGATCAAAAGATTTTTTTTTTTCTTGATATGAAAAATTATTATTTATTTTTTTTATTGCTTTTTAGAAACTTGGAAAATTTGGTTAAAAATTTGGTTTTTCTGGCCTCAATGCAGATATTTTTTTGTGGTGAAAAACACTGATTTGAAAATTTAAAGAAAAAAAAAAAAAAAAAAAAAAAAAAAAAAAAAAAAAAATCAAATAATTTTCAAATTTTAATGAAACTTTCAAGACTTATTCACAAATGAATTATTTTTCAAACCTTTCATTGAAATTTCAAGAAATTCTTTTTGTATCATTTATTGTTTATATTTGTTATAAGGACAAGTTCTCAGAAAATTTAGGTCATCAAATTATTTTGGCCAAACAGGACCTACAGTTGTAAAAAAATCTGGACTCAAAAACAGAAAATGCAATAAAATTATTAATTTTTTTTTTTTTTTTTTTTAAATTAGAAAAGCTTTTAATTGGTTAAATAAATAAAATATTTCATTTTTAAAAATTTTAATTGGAATAATTTATAAACTCTAAAAATTCAGTATTAATTTGTAGTGGTCAAGAGATATTAAAACTGTATTTACTAATCATAAATGGGAAAGTTTTCTACAATTCAGTGACTCCAAGTTTTTTTTAAGAATTTTGATAAATTTGATGTATAAACATGTTGATTTTTGGAAAAAAAAAATATGAGCATCCATATGCAATATTATAAGAAAGTAAAAGATATACCTATAATAAATTTAAAATTTATTTTGTAACATTTTCTCAATAAGTGTCTTCATAAGTCTATTAAGCTAAGCTACCTAAAATTCAATAAAATATTAGGATGCTTAAAATATTTTCATCAATTTTAAAGATTACTAGGTAGTTAAAAAAAAATTATAAAAAGCATTAATGTGTTTTATATATATATATATATATATATATATATATATATATATATAATAAATGCAAATGTCAGTGTATCACACTTTTTCAACTTTACTCCTAGAGGCCATATCATAGCATTTTGGAATCAGGCCAACTCCATGAGTAGATTAAAAAACATTCCAGGTTGGATCCAGATCCACAATCCTGAAATTTTGGATTGCCAAGTTTTGTTTTTGGCGATATTTTTAGGTGATATTTTTTTTTTTTAGATCAATTTTTTTGTACGATAATTTTTATAACTTGGAAATAAATATGTGAATAATTGAAATCAATTGTGAAATCAAGCAAACATCACCCTTTAAATAAAAATAATTGTTTGTACAGAAAGTAAGGACCTACATATATCAAATTGCATTTAAATTAAGTATCAGCATAAGAATTATAGTTGAACTTTTAATAGGTAAGCTTAGATATTAATGCAATACTTAAATGCAGCGATCAGTTTTGAGTTCTTCTGTAGTTTATTGTTGCCTATCACATCTACTCCTCCCTACCTATTGCGATGAAGGCCCAATTAAGAACCCTCCGCAGGAGCTAGCATATATATATATTTGAATATAATGAGATCAAAAATAATATAAATTCTATTGTTCACAGCATTTAAGATGATAGACACTATATATATATATATATATATATATATATATATATATATATATATATACACAAATGTCAGTGTGTCACACTTTTCATCTTTACTCTTAGAGGCCATATCATACCATTTTGGAATCAAGCCAACTCCATGAGCAAATTAAAAACATTCTAAGCCAGATCCAGACCTGCTTAATTTCACTTAATTTAAACAAAAATGGATAACCATTTTTTGTTCTCACCAGCTTAGATGAAGCCACATTGAAACAAGAATGCATCTTTGTAGTGAGCAAATTGTTTTTGTCTGTATGTAAAAATTATATATATATATATATATATATATATATATATAATGTATGTAAAAAGCTAATTATGTATGCATACTACTAACTTCCCATCCTGGGGGAATAAACAAAATGACAGGATAGTTCCATAAAATTTCTTCTAAACTATTTGATTAATTTCTCTTACTAATCAAATGATGGAAAATTTCAATATGTGAATGATTCCCATCATATTATGCACATGTCAATTACAATCCATTCACGCTGGCTGCATTTCATTCGCTTTGTCATGTTGATTACTTGTACAACAGTTTTTCTCAAGACAAGCAAAGTTTGTAGAAAGACTTTTTTTTTTAAATATTTTTTATGCAATTTTAAATATAACTTGAATACAGTTATACTGTCAAAATATTGTTGAATATTGTTAAACACTGTCTTTTCTTTTTCTTTTCTTAAATCTCACTCTTCAGTAAGTGCGGCAAAATACTGCAAGAGTCACATCAATCATTTTGTTTAATAATAATAATTAATAATAATAATAATAATAATAATTTAGTGGCATTGGTGATGACCATGTGGTCTTTGGGATTTTACCATTCATACTGACAGATTTATAAAAGCTAAAAACCAGACATAGTGATTAAAAAACTACAAACAAATGTTTTCTTATAGATATGATAGTTTCAAACGATAACACTATATCTGTTAAAGAAATATGAGAATACAATATAAAGATCTTGAAATTTAAATTAAAAATAATGCCTTGAGCTCTTATTGGGAGTTAATGTCAGCTCAGACCTCAAGTGGAACTCATACATAGGATACTAGAAAAATGATCGGATCCCTGTACCGCTCATGTGAGTACCTGACTCCCCCTGCTATCCTCTACTGTTACAAAAGCCAGATCAGTCCAAAAATAGAGTACTGCTCCTGTATATGGGCAGAAGCTGCTCTGTCTTCATGTTTCAGTCTCAAGAGCGTTGTAAAGTATCTCTGTGTCCTTGTGGGTGATGAATTATTTTCCACCCTACAACCTCCTTCAACACAGACAAAACATTTCAAGCCTCTCACTGCTCTATTGCTATTTCCATGGAAAGTGTTCATACAAACTACATTCCTAAGTTTGACCAGTTTGAACCTTCACAGCTAAAATCCACCATACCATGCACATTGACATTGTAGTGTACCACTGTCATTCCCTTTGGATTCTATTGGTGAGATGTAAGTTCCACTTGAGCAGATTATTCCCATGAACCGCTGTTTTATGGAACCAACTCTCAAGAGGATGTTTCCACTATCGCTACAATCTTAACCTCTTCAAACCTAGTGTTAACTGTTATCTTCCCCCCATATATCTGCATAACTATGCCTCTTACTGTGTAACCTACTTCTTGGGCCTTTTACAGGATAAACATCATTGTAAAAAAAAAAAAAAAAAATTAAAAAATTCCTATATTATACACAGAACCATGAGTACAATAAAAAAAGTACAGACAAGAACATTAACCTTTAACACTCTGCATTATTCAGTTATTTCCTTTCCTCTGTATTGTTTTTCAAGGCTCCTCTTTACTGCACTACTTAATTTCAGCCATAGTCATTTTCTGTTGCCATAGCAGGATATGACAACACTACTGCAAATTCCAAACATGCTATTATTCATTCATCTGAGAGAAAAAAAAAATCATTGCTTCAGTTGAAAGAATATCCCAAATATATTAAGCTTCCATTTCTCCAGGTCCTCTGCTAATGTGTTAATGGCTATCATTGAATTTGCTCAGGCTGTGACTGTAAATATCTGTAAAGGTGTTCAACATTTCACATGGCCAAAACAAAACTGCTTTCATTTAAGCACCATAGAGAACCTTTTCTGCCTACCATCAACATAGTTGGTGCAATTCTCCAGAGGAGCAAGCAACTCTTTGTGCCTTGTTGAGCTCATATTTTCCATTGACATGAAGTGGAATGATTATATTGAACCAAATGCTAGATCTACTGCTAGAAAAATGGGTTCACTGTGTTGTACCAGACAATCTTTGTCAGAATTCATCTTACACATTTATAAATCTACCATTTAACCATGCATTGAATGTTGTTGCCACATCTAGTCTGGTTCTCCTGTTATATATCTTGAGATTCTTGACAAAATCCAAAGAAGGACCTGTAACGTAATTGATCCTAATCATTCATTTTCTCACTGATGTGATGTGGCTTCCCTCTGTTTTTTTCTAGAAATATTTTCATGGTAATTGTTCTGATAAACTTTCCTCCTTGCTGCTTCAGCTGATGCATGAATTTAAACATGCTACTGGATTGACAAGGCAGTCTCACTGTTGAACTAGCTACATGCAACTGTATGCTCTATTCTAATAGTTTCTTTTCTCTCACTTCAGGCAAGAACTCAAAGCACCACAGGTACTGTGATTTCTTGCTTTCTTGACACCTAAAATCTTAAAAATTTTAAATGCCAATCACCAGGTTCTGTGTTCCTGTCCCTTTTTCTTTTATTCTTCTTTCTCTTTACTTCTCCTTGCTAAAGTCTTCTCATTCTATTTCGCTCACAGTAACCCCCATACTTGGGGTGAAATGATTAAAGAAAAAAACATCTAATTTTTTACTCATGATATCAGTAAACAGTATAAATTTTATACTAGGCAAGAGTATAGAAAAATGTGACCTTTTGAAACTAGAAGCAAAAGAAAAAGGAATTAGCCATGATTGAATAACAGAAAAATATTGCAGACAATAGGATTGGGCCAACACTGCATTAAACCAAGAGAAACACAATCTTAATAATAAAAGCTGGATGGACTGAATGTTCTACTTTGCACTTAGGACTTTTTTTCTTTCCAAAAACTACTTTCACTGTCTGCTGACTGTCTCTAAAGTTCCTGTACTTTTGCCCCCCACCTCATCAATTCAATTTTCCCAAATTCTGAAACAAACCACATATTCAACTGAGTGTTATAACAAAAAAAAACAAAAAAAAAAACAACATTTACTTTCTTTGCAGTTTGTATTTTGGTGCCCAAAAACCAGCACCACTCAATAACAAAACACATATCATACAATGAAAATGATCATAGTTTATATATATGTTGATATAATAACAGTAAAAAAAAAAAAAATTGTTTATTATAAAAAACTGATAAGAAATTATATTTTATATATATATATATATATATATATATATACTGGACTCTTGTTGTTTTCAACAAATGAGGGTCATGCAACTAAATTCTTGGAACCAAAAGCCAGACTACCTGAACATAACATTTGATTATAGTGGTAAAAGTAATGAACTTGATTGGAATTTGAACTCAGCTCTCCAATTCTTCAATCCGAGCCACTATCCATTACTTCACTATACCTCCTATATATATATATATATATATATATATATATATATATATATGTGTGTGTGTGTGTGTGTGTGCACACATGCATATATGCTGGGTGTAACAGCAAAATTGTCCAGTTGTTGGATTAAACTTTGAACCATTGTATCTTAGAAATGATTAAAGAAATCTTACTGGAATTATCCAAGAGTTTTATAATACTGCTGGACTCTAAGCAATAAGAATAAGAATTTTTTTTTTTGTTATAACACTCAGTTGAATATGTTGTTTGTTTCCTCTCCAAGCTTAACAGAAGAATCATGATGAAATAAGTCATAAATGAAAATGACATATTCATCGTTAATTAATCATAGCTAAGGATAGGAAGCTCATGAAGTATTGAAATAAAGTTCAAATATGTATATATTACTCCAGAATAATTTTCCAACTTATTCACAATGATTTTTACTCTCTAACCTTCTGTCCTGGATTAACAAGGTACCTCAAAAGTTTCACATACAATTTCATTTTCAAATCTTTTTCACTGCTCTTTGGACTGCCATAGCTGGGACTCCTCTCTCACATGCCAAATGTCTTATGGATTGAGTTGGATCTTTTCTAATTGATCTCTTTAGGTATAAATTGAAATGATATTCCTTCTTCCGGCTGTGACCCCCCGATCCAATTTTCCTCTATACCATTCCCTCATTTTAAAAATTATTCATCATTCTCTTGATGGTTCTTGAATGGACTTTGAAGATGGAAGCCAGAATATGAATGTTGGTACCATTACTGAAGGCCTGAATGATCATTTTCCTCTCTGCATTGCTCAGTGGGGCTGACATAAAAAACAATTTTAACCTGATCTGTTTCTAGCTGAATAACTCAAATGGTTTTTCAGTGATTCTTACAACAAATGGTATCAAGCTGGCCTAGAAAAAACAAACTCAATTAGTTTAGTGTTTTTTTTTTTTAGATATTAAACATTTTGTGGAATGGTCAATTATGCCGTTACATGATTTGGACAATTTTGCTATTACACCTGATATATATGCAGGCAGATATGCGTCCACACATACACACTATCTTCCTGATGCTTACCATTCAATCTACTCAACAGAAGAATATACTTTTATCACAAACAGTTGAAATTAGTAAATCATTAAGGATAATTTCATTGAAAGAATGAGAAAACCCATTATCATCCAGATGTAGTAAAAAAATTAGTAACAACCTCTTAAAAGACAGAATGTGGAAATAACAAAACAACCGTAGAATGTTTAATGATAAAAAATGAACCGATAAATGATAAACAAAAAAACAACCGTCTGAAAAAGGACTTTCTTGACTGAGTAAAAAGAAAAAAAAAAAAAATGAATGTTGGCAGTGATAGTTGGAGAAAGAAGTAATATTCTCTTCTGAAAATCTCTGAGAAAGAAATAATATTGAAAGAAAGGTACTTTAAAAGCAACAAAGAAAAACCCTGATGAACATCACAGAAATGCAAAACTAAAGAGGAAAGAGTAGAAGAAATGAGGATCTCCCGATCTGAGAGGAGTCTAACATTTCCATTCAGATGTCCACACACAACTTTTACTACTTTGGCCAAATAGATATTTCTTCTAAATTTTTTCTTCCAGTGAAAGTTGGTTGAATCCTAAACAGGTGCAAAAATGAAATCACAAAACCAAATTTCAATTTATAATAGCTGACATCACTTTGGAAGGATATGAACACAAACATCCTTGCTATGTTATCTTAGAGTGAGTAAATCTTTTTTTTTTTTTACTATTGTAAGAGAGTCATGTGCTGCCTCCCCTATAGTCCAGAAAACTTTGATATAACACATTATATATGTGGGGAGAGAGACAGAGAGAAAAGTTCAACATATCCTTTTTAGTTTGATACCAAATTAACATATAGAGAATGCTGCTGCAGAGTGAGGAAATTGAAAGAAGCTGCATATATAAGCTTATCAGATATGTCAAATTCAGGGTGATGCAGTTTTCTTGGTTCTCAGCAAGAGCATTTCCCTATATAAAATCAAATCTCCTTAAGCTACTTAAGTTGCTGAGAATGCTATTGTCTAAATAATGTTTGGAAGAAATAAGTTCTTTTTTTATGTCTTTCTTTATTCAAATGTGTTTGGTATGTTACAAGATCAGAAATACAAAACTATTCACACAAGCAGTTGGATGTCAAACTTGACTTCATCTCCCAAAGTATAAAAGGTATAAGATTCTTTAGGGGGTGATGAGGGTCTTAGACCAACATCTTTTCCTTAAGTGCCATGTCCGTTCAAGATTTAGGTGATCATGGATTACAACAGCCTCTTTTTTTCATTTTAATATGTGCAAATTGGGAAGTGATATAATTGTTATTGGGAAAGAGAATGGAGTAGTTTCCTTTTCTATTCTTCAGAGTTCTGAATTCATAATTGTTCTATTCCTTGACATGTTGGCCAATAATGTATTCTGTGGTTGTTAGAAAGGTATAAACTGAAGTGAAACTACTAAATCAGGGCTAGCAGAACATTGTAAAAATAAAGTGGAGCATATACTAATTTCCCTGGAAGGGTCAGAATAATACAGATCGATTGAGTGATTCATTTTCTACGGTTTAACAAACCTTTGCACATTATTTAAAGTGAGAAAGTCAGAAATTATTTTTAGATTGCAAAAATTTTTTTTTTAGATAATAATGGTTTAATGATACAATTTTTACTAATTAACTCATATCTGGGGGGTAGAAGTGGATTCATACCTTTGTACATATAATGAACCAAAGTGGAATTGGAACTCAGTTCTCTGATTAGCAATTCTGAGCCATTATTCACTGCACCATCCACATATCCAAGATTACAGCATGTGGTATTCACATGTGGTCATCTATCTATGTACTAACCACATTCGATGTTGCTTAACTTGGTGGTCATAGGGGAACTGGTGTTTCAATGCTACATGGATATAAGCCTAGAATAATACATAATCTCACTTGAGAGCCAGTAGAGTGTGTCTCAATATCATATGAAAACTAGTGATCAAAGAAATTAATTTTAACAAGCTATGATAGCTTATATAACAAAAGAGCTCAATTAACATAGGAATCATCATTTGTATTATTAAATAAGAATTATTTTTATCTCTTCTTGCATTATTTCATCATCATCATCAATTTTTTCTTCTTAAGAACCACTTTTATTAATTTAGTCCTTCCTCTTTTGCTATTGCCCTCTTTTTCACATTATACTCATAAAAGACATTTTTTGCCCTTTCTTGTAGATTCGTTTCTTTTTTAAAGTATTTTCTATTTTGGTTTTTCTTCTCTTTCCCTTTCAGTGATCTTGTTTCCTCCTTTTATTCTTGTTTTCAATTTATCGCCTTTTATTCCTCCATATTTTGGGTTCCTCTGATCTCCTATCAATCCTTATTTGATTTCTTTCCTCCATTATCATCTTTCATTCCCACCGCCCCCACCATCAGACTTTTCATTTCCTTTTTCTTTCTCCTCTTAGCATACACTCTCTCTCTCTTTCACCTCCATTTTTCTCTTTCTGCTTTTCCTTCTCTTCTACATTGTCTGCAATGTTGTCTTTTTTTTTAAATTTGAATTTTGTATCATGCTATTTTTTTTTTTTCAATGACAACTTCTCAGGTCAACCAGGCAAATTCCTTCTGGCATTGTTCTGGCAACATGAATAAAAACTGAATAAAAAAAAAAAACAAAAACAAAATAATTTCAACTTCTTCAGATTTTCAAGTAAAAATTGTTTTTAATGTGATCAACTAGTGACAAGATTTGGTTCAGTCGAGGTGAAGATGAGGGAGAAGTTCCAATACATAATCATTCAATCAAAAGACAATGAGAAAAGAGAGAAAGAAGGAAAGCAAGTTTTCACCCCCACCCCAATATCGTCATTCTAAAATTGGTTGGGTCTGAAGCCACAAAATAAGGAAACAGACTTTCAGGGGTTGAGTAGTGGATTTGATGCTATTCACTTTATGGAATTTTCTCTGCAACAGAGGGAACCAAATGTTTTCTGCATAGAAAATGAAGTTAAACTCAAGTGGGTGGGAAACAGTTCAGGAATTTATTGCCATAATACATTCATTCATTAAAATTGGATTGTTCTTTTCAAAGATCAATCATATTGACTAATGTTTTCTTATCGGGCCATTTCACATGCACACTCAGAATCAAGCAAAATAAATCAATTGACCAATATCTGCAAATTGATCAGTCTCTTTTAGAACTACAATTTTGCACAATTCTTTATCCATTTAATATTTTTTCTTTCTTTTTACTTCTTTTGAAATCCAAGCTAAACCCTAGAGAAGGTCAAATATGTACCTTGTTTTCAATTTTGGTTGCACACATGGAAGATATTTATTTTTTCTAATTTTATGCTGGAAATATTTATTTTTAAGTCTTTGGCTTTTTATTGCTCTTACATTTTTTTAAATTTTCGAATTTCCAATTTGGGATCTTTTCTGTTAATTCACCCCAAGAAATTATAAATTTTAAATCAAAGTTTGTTTTTTATTAAATTTTTATCACTCTTGAATTTATAAATTTTAAATCAAAATTTCTTTAGCTTACCTCACAACTCCAACCCTCAAAATGAAAAATTACCAAAAATCTGGCAGTTATTCACATTTCGTAAGTGCAGATGGTACTTATAAGGAATTTTTTATATTTAAACAAAAACAAACAAAAACAAACAAAAACAAACAAAAAAAAAAAACAAACAAAAAAAAACAAACAAAAAAAAAACAAACAAAAAAAAACAAACAAAAACAAAAACAAACAAAAACAAAAACAAACAAAAACAAACAAAAACAAAAACAAACAAAAACAAAAACAAACAAAAACAAAAACAAACAAAAACAAACAAAAAAAAAAAACAAAAACAAACAAAAACAAAAACAAACAAAAACAAACAAAAACAAACAAAAACAAAAACAAAAACAAAAACAAACAAAAACAAACAAAAACAAACAAAAACAAAAACAAACAAAAACAAAAACAAACAAAAACAAAAACAAACAAAAACAAAAACAAACAAAAACAAAAACAAACAAAAACAAAAACAAACAAAAACAAACAAAAACAAACAGAAACAGAAACAAAAACAAACAAAAACAAACAGAAACAAAAACAAACAAAAACAAACAGAAACAAAAACAAAAACAAACAAAAACAAAAACAAACAAAAACAAAAACAAACAAAAACAAACAAAAACAAAAACAAACAAAAACAAAAACAAAAACTGTTTTTGACTTGTTTATCAGTGTGAACACTTAAAAATAAGGCACCTGAGTCACCCACATTTGGGGTGATCACAAAGGTCAACCAAACCAGTGTGCAATGGAAAGGCCTCACTCTGGGAGAATTTGGTGTTTTTTTTTTAGTAAATATAAATTCTTAATATTTTGGGGTGAATTAACAGAAAAGATCACCAATTTGAAACATAATGAAAGAATATTTACATTCTATAAAAACCCAAAGATTCAAACAGCCTCCCCATTTTTTTTCTTTCTTTTTTTTACATATGAAAAACAAAAATTCTTAGAATTTTTTTATTTTAAAAATATTAACCTTTTTTATTTTTTCAAGATAATGAGTTAAAAAAACAAAAACAAAATAAATTTCTTTTTAAACAAGTAGTGTACTTGAAGCTATGCATGTAGGGGTTTGAACCTGTACAATAAATATTTGAAAATATTGGTATTTACCAAGTTTTTTTCTTCATGAAAGAATCCCCCTTGTCAATTTGGTCACTATCATCACTGCTACTTTGCATCCAAATCAAAATCAGTCTTATTTCTGGAAATCAACCAGATCTTTAATGGCAAGAATACAGGAATGACATTTTGAAAATAAATATTTTCTGAGATATTTGTACAAAACCTAACTTACAAAAAATCAGAGTGCATTTTTGTTAAAAGAATATTTTAAGTAATGGAAGATAATGTTTTTTGTTTTTTCAAGTGAGCTTTAGGATTCTCATTTTCTCAACCTTACACTTTTTGAAAACACCATCTGTCCTTTTTTTTCTTGATCCAGGAAAGATGGGCAATGTATATAAGTGAAAATCTGTCAGAAATCAACCCTGATAACGGGGAATAGATAAGTAGCCTTTTAGTTTGCATAGATTTTCTGAACATGTTTTTCTTGTGCTCTGCAACATTGAGTTTTTATATGACCATGATGTGAAATAAATCAAATTTGTACCAGTTTTAAAGACAGCAAATGTCTGTAGGAAAAGATGACTTTAATTAAATATGTAAAAATAAAAACTGTCAGAGATATTGTGTGTGTGTAAACAGCAAAAATAAAAGCCCAGCAGATGTAAGGAGGAATAATTAAGAGAACAAATATAATAGTCACTTGATTTACTGTTTCAATTTCAAGGAAAACTACTAATTTTTGATTAAACAAGCTGCAGGCAATGGTGGTCTGATGTGAAGTAATGTAAAGAAAAACTTTCTTCTGTACAAAGTAAGATTAAAAAAAATAACCAAAATAAGAACTAGTAATTTAAAGACTGATTATGAACTTAAGAGCTGAGACCCAAAACAGTAAATACAATTATTTATAAATAATTTATATACTGGACGTTAAGAAAAAAAGGAAGTTGTCCAAGATTCATAAAGAAATGTATTTGTCTTCATAGGCAGAGTCATTTAACGAAACAAGAAGGTGGGAATCAAAAGAGGAGGTTGGTGGGTGTTGGTCCAATCCTTATGGAATGAGAGCAAAACTCTTACCCACCTCCAATTTATAGGCAGAAGCACACAAATGCATGCTGGGATTTCTTCCTAGCCAATAAAACAGGCTGGTTCTCAGTTTTACATGACTCAGTGCCAGTTGGTCTTACCTTGAAGTCAGAACACTGTGTTTGCTTGTCCAAACTTGTTTGTATATCAACCCCAATTCCTAGTTTGTGATGCCTTATTACTGTTGCTTTGCCTTGCATATATTGTTTACTTGCCTTATATTATTCTTTCCCTGTGTTATTGCAAACTTTGTCAATTCTGTTTGTTGGACAGTTGTGTTACTTATTTTGCTTTTAACCATGGCTACTCACTTCACAGTGCCTACAAGGAATATTAATAATACTTTACGAATCCAGCAGTTACAATTTTTAAGGATTAAACAACATAAAAAATAAGTGGTGGGAGGGTTACAAGGTATTTTTTTTTTTTTTTTTTTAAATCATTTCACCCCAAGCAAGGTGGGAATACCACTAGTATGTGGCCGGTGAGGTTACGGGGAGTGAAAGTGAGAGAAAAGACTGAGCATAACAAGGATTGAGGAAAGGACAAAAGATCAATGGGATACACAAAGATAGAAGATGGTGACTGACATTGTATTTAAATTTTTGAAGATTGTAG
Organism: Acanthosepion lycidas; assembly: GCA_963932145.1. Lineage (NCBI taxonomy): Eukaryota > Metazoa > Mollusca > Cephalopoda > Sepiida > Sepiidae > Acanthosepion > Acanthosepion lycidas. The sequence continues at coordinate 51,362,526 of OZ010607.1, read as the reverse complement.
TTATCAAGAAAGCAAGTAAACAGAAAATTTTTTTGAAGAGATTAAAAATCATGCATTTTTGGTAACCGGTTGCCCTGGTAAAGAAGCTACTGTAGTCAGGCATGAACAACAAAATACAGATTTCGCAAAAAAAAAAAAAAAAAAATCAGGTCACACTATACATGAAGTAGCCTTATACACGTGTACATGTGCTAAAATACATTAATTTCATGAAGCAATGCTAAATGCAAATGTTGCAGAAGAAAAATTGCATTCTCAGAGAGATGCCAAAATCTAAATACTTTCTACATAATTTTAATTTACATTTTAAAGGGGAAATAATAATGGTTTTAGTGATACAAGTCTTACTAATTAATCTATAGGGAAAAGTAGTTTCATAACTTTCCTAAGATTATTTGCACATAAATGAATATAACAAACCCATTCGGAATTGGAACTCAGCCCTCTGATTAACAATTGTGAGCCATTATTCATTATGCCACACACACATCCAAACTTACAGCATTCCCAAGCAGTCACCCATCTAAGCAATGACCAGACTCAACATTGCTTAACTTTGGTGATCATATAGGAACTGGTGTTTCAACATGATGTGGCTCTCATTTGTGGAAGAATCAAGGGGTTTAACATAGACACAAAGTATTTACCTATACAGTTTCATGATGGAATTCTCACATACTCATAGTGAACACACTACACAAAAATGGTGAGAATTAAATACAGGATGTGTTTCCAGCCTTTATGTGCAACAGAAGAATGTTGTCCAACATAACCAGATAATTCAATCTTGCAATCTAAGTCCAACATGTACCAAAATAAAAGTGGAATTTTCCACCAACTACTATTTTTCTTATAATTCTAACAAAGTCGAATAAATAAATATAGTGACAAAATAGGTAATATTTTTGTTAGATTTTTTTTTTGTTTTTCATATGAAGTTATTTTTAAGTATGGATGCCTAGAAGCATCAGTAGTTACATACTTTTAATGCATCATTTGCATTGATAAAACATTCCTTCCTCTTTTGGGAAACAAGGATGCTATTCTTTGGACAACTCTTTTTTTTGGTAAAAACAAAAAGAAATACCGTATTTGCCAGTCCATTGGATACATGCAGATTTTGGTTTGGAATATTTAGAAGAAAAAATTGCACACATTACAATAAAAAAAAAAAAAAAAAAAAAAATCAAAATTATAATCTTATCTTCAGAGCTAAGCTTTCAGTGTGCACCGATTCCTGATGAACTCCACTTTTTTTCATGGTCCTCATGTCCCTCTCATACATAATACTGCTGTAGTGGACGCAGTGTAATTTTCTGGTGCATTTTTTTAAAAAATTTTCATCCAATAGGCCAGCAAATATAGTACTTGTCTAAGCTCTATGAACATTTTCCCTACGATAATTGTTTAAAAACTGTTTAAAACTTTGTGGATATATTGTATTTTTTCAAATTATTATTTTAAACAAGATCCCCTGTACTAAAGAGGAAAGCTGATCAGAATAATTACCATAAAAGTATTGATGGAAAAGGTACAGGGCAACTATGTTAAGACAGTGACAAAGTCACTGAAACCAAGATGTCAGGTCAAGACTGATAACATAGAAGATTCTTTTTGGGGATTTTGTCAAGAATCTTTAGATATATAGCAGAAGTACCAGACCAGATATGGAAGCAATGCTTGATTGCACAAGCAAATATAGCAAAGTAGTTTTACAGTCCTTGAAAATGGGAAAAGAGAATAAAAAATATAAACTGGCAAAGGGTTTTCTGACAGTAACAAAGGAAAAACAATGGTGATGTAGTTCATAAAATAAAGAGGATAAGCCAAGGTTAAGCTCTTCCTTTAGTCAGCAACAGGGGTTAAAGGGCAAACTATCTAGATTTTTCAAAAGCAATATTAGTAAAATAGTGAAGGCAATGAAAAAAAAATAAAATAAAAAAAGGCTATATATACTTTAAATATAATTTATTCATTATCTTCAACAATAATTTGAATTCAATCTCATTTCTACTCATTATTGTTAAATTATGATTATATAAAGTCCCAGGTCTTGAATAAAAGGGGACATTGGAATGAGAGGAGTGGTTGGAAAGTCTGAGATAGGGTTAAGATTAGTCTAGAATTCAGTTTATTTCAATGAAAGAATGCTATGTAAACATATCGCAAATTGTGCGATTAGAATTAAAGCAATTTTCTTCTCTATTAGGATTTTTAATGTAAATCTAACTCAAGAAAGTGTTTTTCATTTGTTATTCTTTTTTTCACATTCAAATGTTCTTTTCTTAGCCATATCTTTTAAATTATTTTTTAAAATACTGAGGAAAATCGGCACATTTATTTTGAATTGATATTAAATGAATGAATTATAACTTGAATGAGGTTTTAGAATTTATATCAAATTAGTTTTGTGTCATTTTCTTAGAAGTGAAATTATTCCACAAAAATAAACAGCGAGGTTGGAATATTTTTTTTAAATTAATAAGCCAGTGATGATTGTTATAAACCTGAGAGTACTTACCAATTTATCTATATTTATTAAGTGAATTTTATTTTTTTTATTTTCAAATGTCCAAAAAAATAATAAAAAAAAGAAAAAAAAAGAAAGAAGCCTAACAAATTATGCAGCACTTAACTGCGTTACTTAGAATAATTATTTCACTACTTATGTAAAAAACAGTTGCCAATGAGATAAGTAATAGATGGCTATTAAAAGGCACTGTTGATTATTTACAGCTAATTTATTTAGATAATGCACTAACTATTGTTTGTGTCATGTGGTAATAATTTTAAGCAAGATGATGTACTACAATAAGTAACCCAGTAATCATTTTAAGTTCTCTGGACACTGACACCCACAAAAAGTGTCAAAATAATGATAATATAAAAAAAAAGTCAGGTAGGCTGACATGGCTGCATAATTAAAAAGTTAACAGAAAAAAATTCTAACAGCAAAATACAAAAAACCCTAAAAAAATAGTTTAATCCAGTACTTTTCTGTTGCCTGAGTATGTTGCCAGGACATGCAAATGTCAGTATCCAGTAATCCTTAATTTAAATGGAAATTTAGTGCCTAAAACAACCCTTAACAAGATGGTAGGAGAGTTGGGGTTTTTGGCAGACTATCAAACAACTGAGAATGCTTTACAATCAAATGATGCTACTTTGATTTGGGAAGCAATAACAGAAGATAGCATTCACATAAATTGTATATTTCTAACATCACTTCAGCAATTACCAGCAGGAATTGTTGCTAATGATGATTATTCAATATAAGCAACAAGTCTGGGAAGCTGTAGGTGTCTTAGCAAGAGTAGTTACTCTTCAACAAACAAAATAAATTTTGAAAACTCTCAAAGTACTATGATTTCAAAAAGGAAAGCAGTTTGTTCCACTGATAAGAGTCCTACACTCTTCTAAATGGATTTATTATTTTCCTTGTGGGATAAGTAATCAATCAAGTTGATTTACAATTTACATCTGCACAAGAGAATTTCCACAGCAGCTCAAGTAAAAATTGCACTTTTCTTGACGACAATGAAGCAAAAGCAATTTTCATTGATACAGAATGGATTAGGCAAAGTGATAAAAACAGACAACATAAAAGTGAGTTAATTTTTTTCTTCAAGAGAATTTAAACAAAACATTAATTCCTACAGTTAACGGCAAAAGAGTAAACACTGTTCCACATGGTTTTAGCTATTTTATGTATTGTGACAAAAAAAGTTTTACAAAATTAAAAGTATTTCATTCAGTGTTTCAAGTTATCAAATAATTAGGTCAGCTGTTTTCAGGATATTTTATACATCATTCAGAAAATAGCAAAGCACAGTAGATGAGATTGAATGAGCAAGGCAGATTACCTTTAGATTAGAGGATCCTGTAAAAGTTATAACTGCAGACATCAGATAGAAAAGTTGATTCCACTTTCCTTAAAAAGAATTCAGCTATTCACAGAAATTGTTGAAGAATTTTTTTTAAATCTTTAGTGATGTGCTTCAGAGACAATATGATAATTTAAAAACAATGAAACTTAGAGAGATAACTGACTTGATAGAAATATACTAAAGACAGGCAACAGAAGGAATTAATGGTAAGTGTTTTAAGAAATTAAAAGGAAAAATATTAGCAAAGAATTTAAAATGTTTGGTATTAATGGAGTGAATGGAAAGAGGGAAATAGTTTGGTTTTCTCCCCTTTCCAATGTCCACTAGTAACATTAATATATTTGTGATAATCCCAAAGAAATTAAATCAAATAATGAGTTACACATGAAGACATTTTATATACAACATGGATGTACCAAATTATAAATCACAGAGAAAGGTACAGTCTTATTATAAGTCTTAGGCTTCTACTTGGGATGCATGGGAAATGCACTGTCCTCTGTGGTTAACTAAACAGTAATTGACTATTGTGTCTACCTCCACAGTAAGCTAAGCAACAACTGGCTATCCTCACCAATGAACTTCACATATACCTCAAGAGCCCCTTAAGACAACAGCAAATTCTTTCTGTCAAAAAGGAGATAATTATCTTCTGCATCCCTACAGTTTACTTAAAAGAATTTCATGTTTTAATTGGAAAATTTGCAAATATACAAGGTCTGTCTGAAAAATAATGGGACTGGACGTGTTCTATGAGCTATGGGTGAAAGTGGGATAAATGGATTGTGTTTTCATCTAATATGATATATTGAGAGTGTATAACTGTAATCTTAGTATTTGCTTTGCTCACTGCATGAGAAGAGATGCGAGTTGTGGCAGGAAAAATTCTGATTGCTTCACCACAACAATGCACCTGTTCACAATGCCTCCTCAAGCATCCGTCATTTCCTGGCCAAGAAGAACATTGTTGTACTGGAACAAACTCTGTATTCACCTGATCTTACTGTGTGTAATTTTTTTTTTTGATTTTCCCTAAACTCAAGGGGATCATCAAGTGGGCCCATTTTGAAGGGTGTGGAGGGCCATCAAGACAGCTATAATGATGGAGCTGAGAAGTATCTAAGAAGAATCTTTTCAGCAGTGTATAGAAACTTGGCAGAGAAGGATAGAAAAGTACATTAGACTTGAGGAGGGTTACTTTGAAGGTGAAACCATGTAGTTGTTTGGAACTGAAATAATTAATTTTCTTTCAGAGCTCTTATTTACAAGGAAATATTGTAAGAAGAAATAAATATATATATATATATATATATATATATATATATATATATATATATATATATATATATATATGGTCTGAAATATACAGAAAATATACAATTTCATGGAATTATAGTACATATTATTATTACTACTACTACTAATAATAATAAAAGATGGAGGGAATTATGAACTTAGTATTAAACAAGTGCTGTCTCTTATTTAAATTTTTTTCAGTAGCTAAATTATTTTATGGCAGCTTATTGATATTTTTGTGCCTAAATGAAGATTACTGAAATATCTTGTACTGTCTTCAACGTAAAACTGCACACAAACTCACATATGCACATGATGTTGATTGGCATTTTTTTTCGACCTTCCAGCAATGTTGATCTATATTATTGAAATATTTTTTCCAGATGACATTTTCTTTATCAAATATTTTAATGGAAACAACTTTTTCCTGTACTTCAGCTATAAATAAATCATTCCTTTTTTTCCATTAATAATTTGATTCCTTTTTAGACTTTATCATTTTTTTCTGCTTCATAGTGAAAATCTGAATTTTGTCATTTTTTCTTTTTTAAATTAAGAAAAAAAGTATTTTCACAAAATATTTTATTTTGTTGTAATTACTTGTGATGAAAAAAATAAAATAGAAATATCTGAGATCTTTTTTTTTTTTTTTACTTTTTGCAAGTATGAAAAATTTTATGCTGGACTAGAGTTCCAACTGAAAGAATTTTTTTTTTTGCCATCAATAAAAGAGAAAATACATTTTATTATTTTTAATGCTTTAGATATTTAATATGATTGGGGAAATTTTTTTTTTTTTTTATTATGATAACAGATCCAGAACAATTCTAGGTGTAGATATGATGAAGAAGATACATCAAAATAAATACGGTCTTAAAAGCAACACTGGAAGATTAGCATATGACTGGTAAAAAAAAAAAAAAAAAGGAAAGAAAGTATTATTACTCTTTTGGTCTTTATAATCATTGTTTTCTTGTGGAATTACCCCCACTTGGTTTGTCAAGATGCTGTTAGGCAGCACAGAGTAGGAACTATCAAAACAGGGGACTTCTTGTTTCTTTCTCTTTCCCTCTACTATGCAATAGTGACAACACCAATACAGGACTTGTTCCCAGCTTGGGAATATCTTTCCCCATGGGTGATAGAACTCTATAATACAGAAGCATGTGTATCCCACAAACATACAGACATACACACATTTCCCAATAGCTAAATTTTAATGTCTTTCTTTTCAGCTACTTTTGCATGCATACAAGTAGATTTTATTTCTTGTTAATAATTTCATAGTCAAATATAAGAACACATGTAAATATCGCCTTGTTAGAATTCATTCCATTTCCTTTCATCTGTAGTAGGATTAGGTAGTAGTAACACCATATGGAAATATACACTTTCCTTTTCACTAAGAGGGTGACAAAGAAACTCTCTCTCCCTCTCTTCTCTATTACACATACTTCCTTTCCTTCCTTCTATTGTTCCTATCCTTGGTAACTGACAGAACCCGGACATAGCTTATTTGGGTCAGTGAATGTCATAAAAAAAAAAAAAATATCAACCAATGACAACACGTCCTGCCAAAAATCAAACAGAAAACACAGATGTGTCAGGTCCAATAAAAAGAAGAAAAAAACCATGTGCGCAGCAGAAGTGGGAAATTGGTTCAATGTAGCAGTTCGAAACAAGGGTTGGAAATTCATTGGAGGTGAGTTCGACGGGATGTACAGAGTCATTGTGTTTTTGACTGACAGAAATTAATTTGTTGAATTCATCCTTTCTTCTTTTTCTTCTGGAGTTGCTCCAGAAGAAAAAGAAGAAAGGATGAATTCACCAGATTAATTTCTGTCAGTCAAAAACACAATGTACAAACTCTCAAATCACAAAAAGGACTAAAACGATATAGTCACCCATTTTAGCCACTGTAACCAAATGGAGTCAACAATAAAATGGTACCAGACAGTAAATTTAGCATTTATGTTAGGTATTATTAGCCCAACTTTCATCTCTATAAGTAACAATGACCCGTCATTTACAAATGTAAATTTTGTTGTTTTAATTCAATTTCAACTAGAACCACATACCGCATCTGGTTGTTGCCTTCACGATGTGATACGACAATCAAATACACACATACTGGTGACAAATGACAGGATTTGAACACGTTAGTACTAAAAACATTCAACTGTGCACCATTTTGGCATTTTTCAATACCGGGTGCCAGTGAAGAGAAAATTAATAACAGAACTTTGTACAATTTCTCGACCAACTGAACCACGTGGATACAAAAATTAATATTCCCAACAAATTTGTGATAAACCAGACGTAAAGTGCACAATCACAGATTGCAAAACACAAACCTAAATTAATAATAGCCATTACTACTACTACTTCTTTCTTAACCCTTTTGGCTTGGTCAGCAGTAAGCTATGCTCTTTTAATCTCTACTGCTACTCCCTTTCCTTCTTTCACTCAGTCACGCGTGACTTTTTCGCCCTCTTCTTTTCAACCGCCGCTATCCCCACCATTAAAGGATTGTTTTTAATTCGACCGCCGGCAGACATATCAAAATTCAAACTCTCTCTTTCATTGTCAAACTTAAAAAATGAATCGAAGTAAAATTCACAACTCTAACAAAAATGACAGGAGCTTCAAAAAAAAACAAAAAACAAACTAAAATATGCTGGAAACGCAACATTTTAAACAAAGATAAACAACAAGCTAAAACACGTGCAATGCTTTCTACATGAAACAAGTCACTCTCTAATTATTTAGACTAGTAGAGTGACTAGTGACACATTTCTACGTGACCGTCGCATTTTCATCGTTGAAAATGAAATTAGTTGAGTCTACGCTAACATTTCATTTTCAACAATGAAAACGCGACAAGCACGTGGAAATGTTCGTCAAACACACCAGTTCATCACAAAAACAATTTGACTGACCATGTGGGAACTTTTCATCAAATAAAGAATAGACTTTCTTCTCACAAGTATGGAGCTACGATTGCAAAAACGTTACTACTTTCACAAACGCAGAAAACACGGGTCATTTTGGGCTACAACACGTTGAAACACTGTTTCCGTATGATCATCAAAGTTAAGCAACGTCGAGCCTGGTACAGTACCTAGATAGATGACCACCCAGGAATACCAGTTGCCAGTTACTCAGTAAATGTATCTAAGTTTACTTTACAGTAACAGTTACTGTAAAGTAAACTTAGATGTGCGGGTGGATAATGCCTCGGAATTGTTAATCAGAGAGCCGAGTTCGAAGTCTCACTATATATTCTTTATATTCAGTTACGTGCAAAGAGTCAGTAAGATTGATTTAAATGACAACTGAGACAATTTAAAGTACGAATTTAAAATATTGTCTTCAAGTTGCAATTTTAAATTTAAATTCTTTCGTCAAAACCAAAGGAGAAGTCCATAAAAATGCAGTAATAATCTGAAACTAAAAAATATCAAATTGGTAGAGTGAAACATTTCTCAACAGATCTTTAAATAAAACTTAAAAAAAAAAAAAAAAAAAAAAAAAAAATCAACGGTTTCTGATGCAAAAATATATATTTTTCTTTTTTTTTTTTTTCGAGAAGAGCGTTTTACTTTTATTGTAAATCTCAATTTAAATATTTAGGATTTCTATACGCGGTTATTATAGTTAAAAAGTTATCGCTCCACTGAAGTAAACAATAAAAAGTCAAGATCGAAATCTTTCTATTTTTGTAGAAAAAGAAAGAAAAAAACAAAACAAAAAAAAACAAAGTTTGGCAGAGAGAAAGCAATTGTAAATAACAGGAGAAACATTATGGTGATGTCTGGAGAGAGAGCATCCAACAAGGACAGACTAAAAATGAGAAAACTGACATCTCTCGTCTTTCTCAGTGAAAACAGCGGAAATCGAGCCTAGTAGCAGCATTTCAATGCAGTTCTTAATTTAGTAAAAAGCCAAGACAGCGATATTTTGGAAGCTTTCACTTTACTAAACAAAACACAAGTTTCCAGTTTTGTCAAAAGTCTGAGAAACCCGGGTTAGCGGAATTTAAATCTTTGCAAAAGTTGGGAGCATCTTCTATATAGTGATTAAATTTATAAAGAGAAGGCAATTTGAAAGAAAGATCTAGACAAAATAAAAGACTCTAGTTTGAGATTTTACAGCGGGGAGACGCACTGTGATCAATAACGGATACACGCGAACAATTTTAAAGATAACTTTGTTTCCAAAAAGAGCTGCAACCAGATCCATTGATGCCCAGCTGCGACTGCCGGTTTAGTTTTCTTTACAATGTTCACGTCATTTATATACACATATTCAGGACATTCTTTTAGGTCTGGCAATATATGTGCTGAGTAATGAGAAAGAGGCTTGACCAAAAGTAGGTAACATTGACATATTGAATATTTAAAATTAGCTTTAGTGGCGATTAGACACAGAGTTTAAGAATCGGGTACACTGACACAGAATGAACTCTAAGGTGAAATAGAGAAAAGTTCTTTGATAAAAAGACATTGAGGAATTAGCGCAAAGGCGGGGGTCGTAATCGCTGCTGAAGGCAGATGATCAGTGCTGACAAAATAATGGACATATATTTTTAAATATAAGCAGAAAATGTCATGTTACATTCACGTAGGATTATTGTTGTTTATTTTTTAGGAAGAAATTTCAGCGGGACATTGATGTCGAGGTAAAAAAAATAAAAAACAAAACTGTTTTATTACCAAATCTTTGCATCATCAGTGATTATTAGTAAGGAAAACAAGTGGAGAAAATTCTCATAAAAATTATTTAAATATTCAATATAGAACAAGAAGAGATATTTTCTATTCGAAAAGTTATGTTTTAACTTTGTACTCACCAGGAAACTTGATGTGAAGAGGAATTCAAACGGCTGTGTGGCGGTCGGTCAAGGTAAGAAACGGAATCTGTTTCTCCTTGTCGACCAGTTTTTATGTTTGCTGTTGTAATAAATTCTATCTGATTGGATGGACGAGACTACAATACATTTAAATGAGACGTCTGGAAAGCTACAAAAGAAATCCCTTTCACCCTCCAGATAATTTTTGGTAGTACTGTTATACTGTTACATTAGATATTGTTACTATTACAAGGACAGGTGTTGTTTGTAAGCAACGAGGCAATTCGTTGCAATCTCAAAACTATTATTACTCGGGGATGCTGTGAAGTTCTGCTACAACAGGCAAGAGTTCTATTTTTTTTCCTTGTACAACGCTTCCGAGTTGCCTGTCTGAATTTCCCCCCTACCCTAATCCGTCGGTATAAAGAAATCCGACAGTTAAAACTCAAACAAAAGTCTGTACTTCTGAACCCAGGGATTAAACTGAAAATTGGTATGTTAGTGGATTAAAACGTTGGTTAGTGAACTTGGGAGTGGCATAACAATTGTGAGTTTAATGACCTTTATGTTGGGTAAAGGCAGATAAGCCTCAGTGGAAACGGGATGAGCAATAACTGAGCAGTAATAAATAAAAACAAGACTAGATGACTCTAGACAATAGACATTGACAACGGAACGAGAACAATTTACTACATTTAGGTTATTGTTAAATAAAGGACTCAGTTCCAAATTCTCTGTAGGTTACTTGGATTGGCAGATACCCGAAGAAGGGCGAAGGTTACAATGGTTGTAGCATTGCGATAATGGGGACATTAGTTTGATTGTAAGTAATTTAAGTGGGGATAATTAGTTCAGTTCTCCAGAAGGAGTGAACATAAGAAAATGCATGGTTTATTAGCGGCATTTTACATGTATTTATCCAAATAAATACACAGCATATTCTTCCCAAACAAACAATAAATTAATAACAATAATTATGTTTGAATGCAGCATAGCATTTTAACTTCTTATACTCTCTTACTATCAAACATGTTCATCTTGGTTACTCATTGTTTCGGCTGTTTTACATTAGAGTTCTTCAGGTACTCAATAACTTCTTGGAATTTAGAACTTGACCAATTATTCAAGCCGTGTATGTAGATTGTCCACACTCTGCTTCCCATGCTTAGGGGGCAGGTAACTTGTGTCACTTGAACTTATCTCGTTTATTTGCCTTTATGTTACCTGTCCGTTTCTTACACCAAACCAGAGTATATATTTATTCACTGTCCTATGCATGGCTACCAAGAAGCTTTACTGCTTTAACCAACGCGTCAATCCACTAGGCTATATGCCAGTGATAGAAATTTAGAGACTTATTACTAATGTATGTACTCTGGTGGCGGAAGTTTTAGTGTTCTTTCTTAATCAGAGACTCTCAGATGGTATTTATTCCTATGCTAGGTCTACTGAGGATGTTGTGCATTTATTCTTTCAGTTGTCCTGTCGTCTAGCGTTAAGTTCTGGCAACCTCCACAGAATTAAGATGAAAACCATCTGAGAGTCAGTGATAAAGAAAAAAGACATACAAAAATTTTCATAAATAATAATTATAATTCGTAATGTAAAAAATTCCGACATGCAATACTTAGTTCTTCCATGAGAACAAAACAAAATAGTGGATTAGGAAAAATAGACAAAAGTTAGTTTTCCAAATTTTATATAAGCTGACACAAAAATCCCCCCACCTCCGTATTTTTAGAATTTTCCTCTATGAAATCCTTATGGGAATGGGAAGCAGTGTGAGGGAAATTGTTTACAGGAAGTTTTAGAGTTTAAATTAATGACATCGTCATAAAACATAATATAAACTAACAGCATTACAAGTTTTTATAAAAACTAATGCTTCTATGTCAAAACATCTTAAATTGAAATAAATAACTTTTGCTATCGACTATAAATTATACGACCACACGAAGCAAATAGTAAGTCGAGTAGGGTTAATTATGAGTCTGTATACACCTTCAAATGCTTTAAATATAAAACAGCTAGACAATTCGAATAACATGCACAAGGATATCTAAGACACATCACCGAGACGATATTTACTGTAGTGTATATTATATATATATATATATATATATATATATATACACACCCAAACACATATCAACTCTAACCACAAGATTATGTCACTGGTCTTTGTTGTCTGCATGAATACAAGTCGTCGAACGTCAAATCCAGTCGATGGATTTGTGGAGCTCAGACGCAAATGAACGCCAAGACAGTCAATCATCAAATGACAGATTTGTGCATATTTCCGGTTAATAAATTTATCCTCTGAAAATAAATATTTAATATTTTCCAACCAATGGGTCGCCTTACCACCTACAATAATAAAAAAAAAAAAAGTACTTCGTGATCTCTTTGAAGAGTATATAAGCCAAGTCTCTAGACCAGAGAAGGAGTAAGGAGAAAGAGCGGCAACGTACTGCAACAGATAAATGACACCACGACCACAAGAGATTCCCTTAATCATTCACTCGTCTTCCTCGCCAAGCTACGTGACACTTATACTCTTCCTCCCCACTTTCTCCCTTGCATCTTTTTTCTCACACATACACGTGAAGAAATCACATTTCTTTTCATCTTAAACAACTACAAACACATACATGGTAAGAAAAATGTTATTGTAAAAACATAAAAATAAATTTATATTTTTATATTTAAAAACCTTACTTGCCTTTTCTTTGTTGTGAGCTGACTCAAATCCGCAACTTGTTTGAATGGAAGGAACTAAGTGACTTAAACCAGCTTGAAGGATTTAAATGTGGCAACTAAACGTGGAATCCAAACTTAAAGAGCTGCTGAAACATTGAAACATGACAAATGAAAGATCAGACCAATGAGATTATATTCCAAGAGATTTTAAAATAAAAATACCCTGGACAAATAGACACGCTTCTTTCTAATTACCGAGCTTATGTGCAGCTTAAAAATGTTGCTACAATAAAAAAAAAAAATATTAAAAAATAGTGCGTGTCTGCCCATAAGAATTTGAAAACGCTAGCCGACTACCCGTCCTGCGAATAGAGAAAAGTAAGTTTTAATAGAATTTATCTTTAAAATGACTGTATAAACAATATTTTTGGCATAACATCTATTTTCTAAAGTTCTTTTTGTCATTATCTATTGAAGTTTCTACTCTTTACATAGCGCTGACCATAAGAGAAACATCTGAATAATTGTCTAATGTTAATAATTCAGCAAACTTACTATTTTTTTCATTTAAGTAATTCTGTACAGTTAAGAAAATCTAATTAAACCGATTATTTTGACTTATTTAGATAACTGAACATTTCTTAAACTAATGTGAAGTAATATGAAATATCAGACGACAATAGTTACTACAAACGCTGCAGGGAATATGATCACAACTAATATCATTGAGCCTTAAATTAGAGAATTCTGTAAAAAACAATTTTTAAATTATTTATAATCACTTATTAAAAAAAATTGGAAACCAAGGTTATATTATTTTGTTTTCTTTAAATGCAAACATTGATATTTTATCTAACATACAACTGAATTTGGACAAGGTAGGTATAAATTCTATTTATGTAAACACTGAATTTAAAATATATATTGACAGAAACAGTATTTAAATATAGCAATTTAAAAAATTTAAACTGAAAATAAATAAAAACAGCTGAAATATTTATTAAAATGTTTCTAAAAATTATTATACAAATCAAATATTACGGCTTATGCTGAAAAGGATATATATATATATTAGGTTGGTGCAAAAATAATTTCGTTTTCCCACATAGTAACATATGTTAGAAAACGAAATTATTTTTGCACCAACCTAATATATATATATATATATATATATATATATATATATATATACACACACACACGCGCGCGCACACACACACTGCATATTAACAAGTATGAAGTGACCTAATAGATAACATGCGACCCAGAATCTAGGTAAATGTTCGTGATTTTATATCCATCGTATAAGACGACCGAAAACGTAGGTTAGACTATGCCGCTAGTCGTAGTAATGATTCCTAAGAGTATAAATAAAGCTGATGTTATTACAAATTTTGTTTTGCTTATCTTTATCAAATGAAAAGGAATAAAATAATATAAAGTATTAACGTGAATCTTTATGAAAATAACAAAATAACGATTTCATTCATTACGACTTATACGAAGGAAAAGAAAAGTATTGTGTATTCTTTAATGAGAAATAAATATTTTATGGCATGTTAAACGTTTTGTTGCTTTCGAAAACAAAAAAAAAGTATAATGTATGTTATTGAAAAATAAAGTTTGCATGTTATACTAAAGATTGTTTTTATTTAACACCACAATGATGATGAATTTTAATTAGAAATATAGATTGTATGTTTAGCTAAATGTTGTTATTTAATACTGTTATGAGAAATAATGATTGGTGTGAACGCAGACATAGCTCTATAAATCAAGAATGAAAGATTTTTTTATGTTTCTTGTGTGCGTTGCTCAGTAGAACTTTTGCAAATTGTGCAATCATCTCTTGAATATTGCATTTTAATGTGAAATCAATTAGTTTTATTACATTTATAAATGTAGTACAGTATTATAATGTGAATTGTTTCAAATCGAAATATTTACATCTAGATGATCTAGCAAAGCACCTTCTAAACATTTTCATCTTCGTAAATTGTTTTTTTTTCTTAGAGCAACATTTTTTTTTTTTTTTCTTTTAAATCAAAATTGTTGTCACTCTCGTTACGATAAGCAATTAATTCATTTAGTGTGTTGTTTTGTAAAAAATACCTTTTGTGTTCATATAATCTTGTATTTAAATTCCTTGAGGTTTTTCCGGTGTATTTCTTGTGGTAATTATTTACAATTAATAGAGTAAATTCCCCGTTCAAGTTTTAGCTTATTATGTTGTTTTGTATTAAGTTTGGTATTGTATTAGACGTAGTTGTGACAAATTCTATTTTGAGTTTAAATAAGTTCATTTCAATTTTAGTTGTGACAGAGTTGATGGACAGAACAATATTGTTGTCCACTAAAATATCAAATATAATATTTATAAACCAATGACACTCAAGAAAGTACATCTTAAAACACACCAATAAAATCGTAGAATACAAATCAGAAAGTTTGTTGTATTAGTCATTATGATTTAGGTAGATACAGTCAAAATATCGTGCAGAAGACATACCACGTGGTTTTTTAGGTTCAATTAGGAAGAAATAAATAATTTAATTCTGGAGCCGATTTTGTTACAAAAAAGTGTATAAAAAGATACGAAATCCTGCCTCAAACAAGATACATAAAGCTGTCACCAAACTCCACGCAATTCTCGCTTATGATCTTCACGACCTCATGCTAAAAGCGACAGCGTTGATAAACTTGAGATTACGGTAACACCGCCAACAGTAAGAAACAATTTCTATCTTTTGTATCCTCTTTACTATGAATCACGCACACACATGTTGACTTTTTCATACAAACACACATATAACAACATTTCATTGTTTCTCACATATATACACAAAGACAATTTATATTTTATTTCAAAATTTTATCAAACCAAACAAAAAGACATTACTTTCCAATTTATTACCATCTGCTTGTATTCTTGTCATTATATTAAATTAATTTTTATTTGTTGAAACTATGTTGTCTTTTCTACTGAATTTTATTCTTTTAATGAAAATCGTGTGATTATTCTAAACGTCCGTATTACAAGCAACACTGCAACAATAATGTTATTGTATTGAATCCCGACACTCCGAATTTTAACATTCAAAGAAAAACCGAGTAGAAGGATCCCTACAATATATTTTAATTCGTGTAGTCAGCGTAAACGTAAACTTCGTCCGATGAAGCACTAAAGGACGAAACGCATTATACGAAAACGTTTTCCATTGTGTCATACTTCTTCCTCCCATATAATTTAAAAGAAAAAACAGACCAATTTAAGTCTCCACAGTAATAATTTATTTCGCCAGAGAATTTTACTTTTTCTCTGGAACCTCAGACTTTACTTTCAAAGACGAAACGAATATATAGATAGATAGATAGATAAACCTAGTGCGCCAGACAGGTTTGTCTGGCTCACTAGGTTTATCTAGGTCTGCTCTACGGTTGTATTGAGCTCTTTCGTTAGTTGTTTACTCGTGTCAGGTTTTTTTTTCTTTGAGCTTTAAACCCGTATCTGTGCGATTTTTTTTCGACAGACTTTCATGTTTCTAGCTCTTTCTTTTTTAAAAACCTTCCCCCCCCCTCGAAATTGATTTGATTATTGGCAAATCAAAAATTCGAAGGTTTTTCGAAACGAGTATAGTTACCTTAGCTATATTTGTATGTGTGTGTGTGTGTGTTTATATATATATATATATATATATATATGAGAATGTTAGTAAAATTGTTTTCGTTCTGATAATGTAAGATGGAGGCGCACAGACAACATTTAGCCTTATGTGAATTTATAATAGATGAAGAAAACAACTTGTACGTAATCAATTTGGGTAGAAACAAAGTGAAACCACATTGATATCGATGTGTCGGTTTTCTTCGTAAGATAAACAATGATGCATCGGTTTGCCATGAAAATGTACATCAGCTTTGAATGTAACTTTCTATTTGTCATTCAATTGTAAGATCCACGACTCATGATAAAGAATGGCTGCTAGTTTCACTTACAATGTACAACGATGGTGTAAATGAAGATCGAAACATTAAACGTGAGGCGTACCATTGTGCATTAAAATAATCTCTACCTTTTTCGTTCACATCTGGAAATATATTTTCGTGGGCGTGTGCTTGGCATACATCTTAGATCGCCAAAAGCGTTCATATATTTTTAGACCGCTGGAAGTCCATGAAACATGTGTAAAAAGATTAATTCAATGTTTAAAACAATGTGTATCAAATGGATTTTTCGGCCATGTTTATATCAGTGGGGTCCACAACGGTATGTTTGCGGTTCTATGACAAATGGCAAAAATAGTACCAAGGAAGAAAAATCTTTTAACTAGAACTTTAATATCAATATCTTTACATATACCTTAACAACATGATTTTATTTAGAGAAAAACCTTGAAGAAAAAAATATCCGGTGAATGAATGAAAAAGAAAAAAGGCTGTGATGTTCATTATCAAGATTTGAAAACCAGTTTCGTCTTCCTCTAACAAGAAACTGTTAAAAACTATTTCTAAAATCCATAAACAAAAAAAAAAAAGAAAAGAAAAAAAGAAAAAAGAAAAGAAAAATTGAAATATATACATGTATAGGTATTTCATTCATACATATCTATTTCTTCCTCTTTACAGATGTATGTGTGCGCATGTATGTGCATCAGAATATAAATTAACTATGCAAAATGCAGTAACTTCTGAATCTATTTAAATGTGTCGGCCTAAACTTTTCATTCTCTTCTAAGTCTTTCATATACACATGTTTATAGGAGAACGAGAGAGACTATTAAAACAGAGTTTTAAACTTTTTTCCTGCTTCTCTCAGGCTAAGATTCTTTCTAAAAATGTTATTCTTAGTTGAAATAAATACGCACATGGACTAGAGACAGAAATCGCTGCAATTCGCTGTTCATAAATGGATTTCTTGTTCAGATTGGTTGTAAAATATTCTGAACTTGAGATGAAATTAGAGTTGAAACTTAGATTGATAGATGCAACAAGATCCGTGGAGTAGTTGGTAGAAACTTAGTAGGATACAGGCGGAATTAAATAAAACGATTTAGACAAGAGCAATAACCAATTGCATGTAAGTGGATTAAGATTTGATGGGATGGATTGGGAGTGGATAAGATTGTAAAATGAAGAAATTGTGGGGGTAGAGGTTGACGAAGATTAAGAGAAGAGAAAAAAACATGGCTGTTACTTAAAGTTGGCTACTTGTCACAAAAAGCATAATTTGATGGAAATTGTCGGACAAAATTGTCAGATTAAAAAGATAAAGGAATAATAAAAATATTAACTGGGTTCATTTAGGAAAGAAGAGAAGATAAGAGACATAAGTGATAAGAGAGAGAGATGTGTAAAGATTTTGAAAGAAAAAGAGTAAAGAATGTAAGAAGAAAATGATAGTATAGAATAGAGGTTTAAGAAACACGTAGGATAAGAAAAGTAGAAAGACAAGCATAAGGGAGAGTGTGTGTGTGTGTGTGTGGAAGGAGAGTAAGTAATGATGATGTGAGAAAGAAAAGTAGATTCAACAAGCTCCTACTATTCATCTCTAGGTTCTTGGCAAAATCCAAAGAAGGATCTGTAATGTAATCGATCCTGACCTGTCATTTCAGCTACAGTCACTTTCTCACCAACGTCATATGGCTTCCCTCTGTCTTTTCTACAAATATCTTCATGGCAAATGCTCTAACAAGCTTTTTTTCCCTGGTGCCCCGGCTAATGAATTTAAGCGTGCTACTAGATTGACATCCAGCTCCCACTCGTTTACTAGTGAAATAGCTACATGAGACCGCCACTTCTATTCCAACAGTTGATTTTCTCATACTTTCAACCTGTGGAACTCATTTTCGTTTACTTGCTTCCCTGACAACTACAATCTTCAAAAATTTAAAAGCATTGTCATCTTTTGTCTTTCCTAAATCCTCTCTATTCTCAGTCGTCTCTTTTGTTTTCACTCCCTGCAACACCTGCGTATTTGTGGTATTCCCGTTTTGCTTGGGGTGAATGGTTTAAAAAAATCATTTCCCTAGAAATTAAATAACTGCACACCAGGACCTGTACAGTTTACAAGCATGCATTAACCAATGTGTGTCCTATGAGAAACCTTACATTTCTATTAACTTCCACGAAACATTGCTGACTTGTTTCTCTTTCTCAAACTATAAATGGTAATTGTTAACTAGCCTGTAGTGTATGAAATGTGTAACAAGTGTTATGGGATGGAGAAGTGAGAAACCCCCCAAGAAACGATCCTTAGTACAAAAATAGGTTCAAGACAATTTCCTCCCGAATGGCAGCAACATGAAATTGAACACTTATAGAATCAATTTCAATGTTTTAACTTTTATATGCCACACGATATAGAACTTCATTTTCAGAACATATGTAATGAATCCCCAGAAGTGATGTTATCTCAAACTTGATTTCTTTTTTTGTTAAAAATAAAGAGAAAACTGTCAACTACCTAATTTTTGTTTCAAAATCAATCACTACAGAATTTGAATAGAAGTTTGAGATTTTTTGTCAGAAAAGGGAGGATGTAGCTTCGTATGTTTAACATTTGGAATTTTGTATGACATAACACGAGACAGAGCATTTTAGAAAAAAAAAAAAAAAAAAACGATTAGAAAAGTCAAGAAAATATTATACGGTCCGCAAAGTCACCTTAGGAAAAAAAAAAATCACAGCTTTCTGACTCGGAAAACAATCTGAGAAAATATTTTTATACCAGTCTATATTGTCAACATGGCCCTATGGATAAATGCGTTAGTTGAAGTAATCCAGTGACTTGACAGAAAGAGTTGTGAGTTCAATACCTGGCCACAGCAGAGGTGAATAAAAACTTGGAGAGTTGAGTTACTAAAGGGAAATAACTGAGATATCCAGAAGAAGCATGGCACGTGGAACTAGAACAATATACTCCGGTGGACGAAATAAAGGGTTTGTTTCGAAATTACAACGTATATCTCCTGAAGTAGGCCAGAGCATATAATTGCCGAAATGTCGTGAGTATGACAAAGATGAGCACAACAGTTCGGACAATGTGAATAGATTTTATTTACTACCATCCATGTGGGTAGATTTGCCCGGACATTGCAATAAAAGTGAAGCCTCTCTTGCATACCTAGGTGTATTGTCCAGTCTTCTCGGTAATTTCCTTTTTGGGGACTCATCGGGCATCAGGGATTGATCTGGCTTGAATCTTCTCCATTAAGGCGAATCGAGAAAGTGCAATCCCTCCCACACACGCATGTAAAGCAGATTTAATTTGCACTTTACGTCCCATGAAGGGACAGATAGATATGAAGAAGCTGTGTTGAATATATGTGTGTGTGTGTGTGTGTGTATATATATATACATATATACATACATACATACATACATACATATATTTATCATACTTCAAACAATTTTGGTGTAGGTGGAGAAAAGAGAAACGGACAACATTTTGGAGCATAACATTGTAAACAAAATGTATAAAGGAAAACAAGATATTTTTTTTTCCTTTTCAACCTGACCTTAAAGGTATTCATCAAAAACACGGGATTATCTATGGAACTGACTGACAGCCTCTTGTTTAAGTGGAAAGAAATGCAAACGGAAACTATGTTCTGCATAATTTATGAGGAATTTCCCGTTGGCTACAATAAAAGGTGACTTTGTTAATCAAATCTATCAAGACCGGGGCACTTGTTATCAGTAAAAAAAAAAAAAAAAAAAGAAGACAGTTATAAGAAGGTCAAAAGAAGATTTCCCAGTTAGACATCCCGAGTAAATAAATAAAAAATCATCACTCACATCATCATTCCGTTCATTTATTATTCATTAAATAAAACGGTTTGTGTTTATCTTTATTTGGATAGATGAAAGAGGAACTGGCAATTTGACACCTGTACAATACTTACTACAAAAAGCATCCGTGGAAATTTTATCATTTCACTTCAAGAAAATACAAAGTAATATATTTTGATAAAGGTTTGAAGTAATGACCAATCTATATACAAATTAGGATCTTTGCTGTTAATTCATCCCAAATAATGTAAAATTACTTATCACAAATATTAATTCACCCCAAGAAATGATGAATTTTAAATCAAAGTTTGTTTGTTTTTATTAAATTTTTGGCACTCTTTTTAAATTATAAATGTTAAAACAAATTTTGTTTAGCTGGCCTTGCAACAACTCCAACACTCAGAATTAAAAATTACCAAAAATCAGGAAGTTATTCACATTTCTTAAATACAGATGATATTTGAGGTACTTACAAGGAATTTTTTTACAATTAAAAAAAAAAAAAAAAAAAAAAAAAAAATCGATAGAGAAAAATCTGTTTTTGGCTTGTTTATCGGGGTGAGCGCGAACGTAGACCCAACACTTAGATATAGAGTGCGTGAGTTACCCATATTTGGGGCGATCACAAAGGTCAACCAAATTGGAGTTCAATGGAAGGGCCTCGTTCTGGGAGAATTTGGTGTGAATTTTAGTAAACATATATATATATATATATATATATATATATATATATATATATATATATATTAGTTTGTGGTAAATTAACAGAAACGATCTACAAATTATAAATGTGAAGAGATGCAGGTAAAATGATGAGTGTCATGCTATCTTTATAAGAACCAGTTCAGGCCGAAAATAGAGTGATGTTGTCATATTTGGGCAGGAACTGCCCACTTTCCAGTCTTGATAGAGTTCAAAAGTGTCTCCGAGTCCTTCTTTGGAGAAGAATAATTTTCCACCCTCCAACCGTCTCTCTCTCACAGGCAAGGATGTGGCGAGCCTCTTGCTGCTCTATCCCTACTTCCATGGAAAGTTCTCAAACAAATTATATTTCTTGGTTCCGACAGGTCTTACCTTCATGGCTAGGACCCGTCATGCTACTTACATTATAGCAAACTACCCACATTCTCTCCGTATTCCATCGGCGAGAAGTTCCACTTAATCAGCTTTTTCCTGCGAACAACTGCCCTGTAGAACCGACTCCCAAGAGGATGTTTCCCCCGATCACTACAATCTTAACCTGTTCAAGTCTAGGTTTAACCATTATCTTCCCCTCTAGCCATATAAACTACCCCTTAACGTAGCCGTCTACCTCGAGTGGCACCCGGGCCTTGTACAGGGGAACCTTATTGCAAAAAAAAACAAAAAAAAAACAAACAAAACACACAAAAATAATAAAAAAACATGATTATGATTGTAAACCTTACAAAACAACATATTCCTTGTAAAACCGCTCTCTCTCTTCTAGCTCTCTCTTCTAGCTTTACTGTTTTCTCATCTTTAATTCTAGCATTCTACGTTAAAGCAATACAAAATTTTCTTTGACCAAATGCTGCCTATGGCAAGAATATTCGAAGTCTGGTCCGTTAAAATTTCATCTTCGCATAAATTGTTTCCTCCACCGTCCTGACCGAATATAGATAAGAAGCAAATAAGGGAGCGAAATTATGCTTAGGTACTGGAAGATTTTCGAGAAAAGTTCTTCGAAAGGAATAATGAAAGCTTTATGCATTATGTCCATGAACTGTTGAGTCAGAGTAAGGTGCTTTAGACAAAATGTAGCTCGCTAAACTGATAGGTAGAAATGATAATAATGCAGAATTTGTAATAATAAATGATATCAGGTTTTAGAAGTCATTTATTGTCCACTATTTACATGACTGTCCTGTCCTCTTGACTGGCTTTGTTTCTAAGGTCCTTTTTGTGTGATTATCAGGAGATTACACATTCATACGGCTAGGTGCACATGATTGTCACAGAAATGAATTATGGGATGTTGTTTCATTTTCACTTGGCTGCTGTCAAAAGGCTTTGGAGCCGACTTGTTTTTTCTTTTATTGAATACATTGCCAAAAACTAAAATGGGAACTCATGATTAATAACCAAACTGTATTGCATGAAGATGTTATTACTGCTGTACTAGTTTCAACAATTGTCCAAAAGCACCATAAAAATGTCGGTTCTCTAAACCTTATCCAACAAAAATAACTTTCAAATAAAGCCAAACGGAAGTAATAAACTTGGAGTTTAGAACAAACCACTCACAGAAAAAAAATGAAGCATTTAATTCACTTCTCGGGTATAAGGTGTTAAAAATAAGCATTTTATTTTCGTATTGAAAATAAACTATACGTAAATATATGTAAAATAATTTCACTTGATAAGAAATCATTCAAGACAAGCAAGAAATTTAGCCGGAACCTGAATCAGTCGAATTTCTAAGGCACAAAACAAAACAGACTGGAGGTGAGTCAAGGGCAGAGGATTGTAACGTCTGCAATTGTTTCAAAGATGATGTTTGGAAAAGGTGAACTGTGAATATATTTTCTTAGATTGTGTTCGAGAAATATTCTTAAATAGATTTTTTTCTTTTTGAATGAATACCTTCAAAACATTAAAACAAACAGCGCTTGATGAATCAGCTGTCAGAAGCAGGTGACGCACAGAAAAGCATGCACGTAATAATGCAATGTGTATGTATTTCTCTAGAAATTTGGTATAAAAAGGTGAAAAGGAAATGATAGTGAATCTATTAAAATAATAGCAAGTGAATTTGTATCGTTGCCATGACAAGAAGCAATACTTTCACAGCATTGGCGAAATGACGCTTACCGCTTAACGCATAAGCAAACCAGGTGTAAACATAAGTACTGTCCCCCTTTTTTTTTTTTTCTTTTTTTTTTTGTCACTTCACTTCTGACGAGTTAGAAACCAGATAAAATGTAACTTCTGAAAAACTTTTGTCGGAATAGAAACATCAGAAGAAAAATCCTTTTTTCTTAACGATTTAACCATATTTTTCTCAACCTTACTTTCATATATGGACACGCAGGTACAAATTCTATCGATCTACGTGCATGCTTGGATCTACGTGCGGGTTGGATAAGCCATTTGGTTGGATTATCAGATGCCAGAGGTCACGAGGGTCACAAACATTAAGCAATAACAATTTAAGCAACACTCTCGATCCATTGATGCACATGACTTAAGTAAGAGTTTACAAGCAAATGTTTACAATTTCAGGGAAATTTTATAACTGTGGAGTTGACTCATCGACTTATTTCGTTAATGCTTTATGCAATCTATCGTGTATGTCATTAACAAAAATTACGAAAAATTCTCCAGTTTGGAAATATTGAGGTGAACACGAACTTAAGGAAACGAACACTGTCCAACATTTAGGTATTTGTTTTTTTTGCTGTTGTTCGATACAGAAAAAAGTTATTTTTGGACAATGTACTCCCGATATGGAGGTAGCGTAACGGTTATTAACACGGAAAATGGAATTGGTGAATCAAGTTCAAATTCTGAGTGAATCTATTTCGTTCCTTTTACACTAATAAATCCATCTTACTCCAATCCATGGTTTATAGAGCATAAAAGCCAGAGCAGATTTAGATGAAGATAGGCGCCTTAGCCTATTCCACTTGTAGGGTTCCTCCAAATGACCCATTCTCACGAGTAAAGGAAAATTGAAGAGTGTTAAATTGCGAGATCCATGATTATGTGTAAAGTGCCCAAAGTTCATAGATGATGTGCGCTTAAAAATGCTGAAGGGTTTTTTTTTTTAACGTCTATGTGTTATGACAGCATGTGTCAGAAACATCTATAACAGTGTCAAAAATATTATACACCTTGGCTGGAGGCCTGCTAGATTTTGAGGTCCTCGGCTTCAGCCTGCTAAATCTATAGGTCAGTTCGGCACTGCTCAGATGGAAGCCAAGCTAATAGTAGAAAAGTGAATTCCAGTAGTTACCATGAAGTGAAAGAAGTTTGAGTATCTGATCCTCTACCAATGCTGAATTCCGGTGACGACGCCGAGAATGTGCTTTTGGAATTAGGCAATGAAATGTTTATTCAACTACATACTGTTCCTTTCAACCATTTTCATTTCTTCGGATGGACAGAGACAATGATAACTAAAAATCATAAATGAATTTACAGTTATTTGCAGTAATTGCAGTTATATCCAGAAAAGCCTTCATCTTAAACAAAATCTACTGAAAAAATATTTGCATTCAAAGTTATTAAAAAGATTTTTAAAAATTATTGATTGCTTAAACCTAGATCAACTATTACTATATACCACTACAGTGAACGACTCGCTTCTTTGAATGACATATTGAATAAAAAAGAGATTCTTTTAAGTTAAAGTCGATCGGCGAATTTCCTGCATGGTAATATCCGCATTTACATTGCAAATGCGATGCAGCAAACTAGCATGGAACTAAAGCAGGAAATTCTTCTAAAGTGAATCGATTTCTCTAAACCTCTCACAGTTTGACTCATTTGTTTTGCTCCAGGCAACATTTTTTATCTGGTCATTAATTTCAAAGATCTTGAAGGATTCCGTGAATCAAAATTGAAAACATTCCTTTATGATGGAATAAACAATTCACCTGGAAAATGTTCTAAGGTCAGAGAACGCCAGGAAAAATACTTTGAGGAATATATACGATGAATTTATATGAATAAAAAATTCTGTCTGCGAATGCTGGGAACTTTTGCATCATTTTGGTAGAAACAAGTAAACAGCAACTGCTAATAAAACCTTTTAGTCAAATGTTTTGTCGGACTGAATAGAGGTCAGGGGGTAAATTGTCCCTCACTGCGTATGAATTTTATACATTATAACCGAAGTTTGCCCATTTTATCTAAAAGGACATGACAATCATCATTAACTTTCTTGAGAGTGCACGCAAACTGTCAATCATACAACATATGCTAAAAGTGCCTCAACTAAGTGAACAGAAAATATTAATCAAACACTAATTATACACTCAGGCAATGGTGTGAATTAAGGGTCCTTTCACCTTCTTAAGCAGTCAGTGGATTAAAATAAATATCTTAGAAAGCTAAGCAATTATTTCTCATTTGAAGAAGGAAAAGACGCCATTTATTGTTAGATTTTCCAGGAGACAAACTGTTTCCAAGTAAAAACTAGTTTTATAGCCTGGAGGGATCGTTTCACAAAACCAGATCAATATCCGCTGACTTCTTTAAAAAGGTAGGTGACCCTAATCAACCAATTCGGACA